>CAKOAT010059933.1:85983-118461 GCA_932364175.1 Eruca vesicaria subsp. sativa | reverse complement strand
ACCTGATAGGTTCATCACCAACTAGACTCCAAATCTCCTTCTTATGTACTCGAAGCTGTCGACATAGTAGATAGTGGACAGTCCTACCAGACCACACGCTTTTGCGTTCAGCTAGCTTCACAATAATTCCAAGAGGACCCTGCCTCATGTGATCCCACACATCCCGTCCTATTGCTTCTCTGACGTTAGGGAAATCTCCTATCTGCAAATTGTGATTAATCTCTTTATTTTCTAGATTAGAAGCCCCTTCAGCGTAAAGTCGTGGAGGATAATCCCGTGCTTGATCTTCAGAAATAGCCATCTGATCCTAAAACACATATATAGATAAATCAGCCGCAATAGAAACAAAACTCAGTAACAACATAATAAATAACCCAGCCACAACATAATGTATAACTCNNNAAACTCAGGCACAACATACCAGAGAAGATGAGAAGATGATGTCGTAGATACGATTACGTCGAAACTTTTGCGGAGAAGAGGATGTCGACGAAGATGATATCGGAGACGGTTAGGGTTTAACGAGGTCGACGAAGATGATTTAAGATATCGGAAACACTGTTTGAAACGAGAGTATTAGTTGTGACGGAGATGATTTCGGAATTTCGTAATCGGTTAGGGTTTAACGATAGTTGTGACGGAGAAGAATGTAACATTAAGATTTTTTTTTTGTTCACCGGAGATATGGGACTGTTGATTTTCCAGTGTAATTGATGACACAAATTAGTTAGTGACGTTGATTGTCAAATTATGATGTGGATTTAATAATTAAAATTTGCATCAATAGTAACAAAATTAAACAAGGGTGTTTATTGTAATTTACTAAGAGTCTAAAAACATTTAAGTAATTTTTAGAAAATATATACTATTCTAGTCATATACAAGCTTTTGTGTATCATTCTAGTAATTTTCTCTAATTATAAATGGCTCAACTGCTCGTCACGTGCCTTTTGAAGAAAGTTTAAGCCCTCTGATTGCTTTGGAGCTTGTGTCATACAGTGTGGCGTTATTCTTAAGAAAAGAATGCACCTTCATCTTTTCACATTCCGCACTGGTAAAACCTTGGTGAAAATATTAGCCGGATTGCACTTTGCACACACTGACATTTTTTCACAAATATAACCGAAAATTTGGTGTTTTTTAATGAAATAAATCTTAAAAGCAACATGTTTAATTCTTTCATGATAAACTGAATTATTTGAGTGTGCAATTTCACTTTGAGAATCCTAATGCATTTTTGCAAACTTCCGACTCTTGAGAAAACCCCATCTCTTCAGCTATCCCTTTAACCAAGCTGCATCCTTAACAGCTTTATTCTAAATCATATCTTCAGCATCTACTGTTGCCCTAGCAAACTACCTTCTACAGATTTGATTAGTGTTCCCACCCTGCCACCCTGGTGAAACAAAATAAGAAACCGATTATGATAGTACAAAATAAGAAACCGATTATGATAGTACAAAATAATTATTACAAAACAGTAGATACAACCTCCAATAGTATATAGGGGAAAAAACGTCTTCCATGTTGGATAAGCTTCAAGAATAAGAAAAATAAGTTATCCTTAAAAGAACTAGGTATCATAGTTCTAAAAGGAAATAGAATTGTTTTAGAAAAGAAAATCTAAGACTTATATATATGATCATCGAGTTGTGATAGATCATTAGATGAGAATAGCTTGAGTTTAGTTTTTGGAGTTTGTTTTCTAAACATTAATAAAGGAAGGATTATTTATACAAGCTATACTTGTGTTTTTAGATACTTTATTCCATACTTTTTTTGTCTTCCATACTTGTTACTAGCTATTCCAACAATAGTTTTTCTGATTTTCGAGCTGCGTCCTTGTCTTAGAATAGTTCATTGCTGGGATAATTGTTAATTACGTGATTATATATGTGGGCAAGTCAAGTTTGTATACAAGTTGTTGACCTAGTTGAGAGGAACACGGTTTTGGCATTTCAATATTGACATTATGAAAACATAAACTGAATTAGTGTATGCACATACAAAATGCACGTATTTAATTGTATAGCGATGGAATAAAGAAAATAAAAATAAATTGAGAGAAGGTCAATGCTATTGGTTCCATAAAACTTCAGAAACAAATTGAGGAGTCATGTGGCTGCATGTGGTTAAGAAGGTACATCGAAATTAATTCTACCCATAAGTCTATTTTCCGACTGCTTTTTTCTGGGTAGCCTTGGGTGCCCTAAGACTTCTTACTAACTTAATATTATATTTATATGTTCCTTAAATCATATAAAATTTCATTAAATAGAAGAAACATATATACAGACAGTCACGAAAAAAAAACAAGTATAAGAGTATCACTAACTTCATTCTATATTTTACTGCAAAATAAAAGAAAAAATAGAATATGGGTGAAGTTGCTCTAAGTGCTAAGCAAACAACTAAACAAGCATTACCCAAACCAAAACAAATTGCAGCCAAATTTGAGCTCCCATTGCCACATACGGACATACAATTGCTGAGGATTCTCTTGAGTCTCACAACCTCATTTTAAAGGTAGGTCATCCTCAAAAAGAGTTTGAGGGTGGGTAACTCTAACAATAAACCTTAAATATATCTTTAATTTTTTATATATTACATTTTAATCTGAAACTTAAATAATAATTAAATATAAGTACTAAACCTTTATATGTAAATAATATAACACACTAATAATGTAAAATAAGATATCTATTATTCATATATGTGTACTTTATTTTCACCAAGTAAGCAAATTTTTAATTTCTTTCAAAAATATATCAACCAGAGGAAAAGTTACAAAATGGTTCAGTTAATATTACACAACATTTCTATTTACATGATATTATTTTATATTAATAATTATGGTTTAGTTTTTGAGATATATATATATATATATATATATATATAAAGATATACTTGAATTTTAAATGAAATATGATTATAAATCTTAAATTGATACAACAATTAATATTAGTGAACTGTATGTAAATTACGTAATTATAAGGATTAAAATAAGACATAAATATCTTTTTAGAGGATTTGAATAGTAAATATCAAATTGAAAGTTTTACTATTCAAAATCTCAAAATTTGTAGGTTTGTCAAAAAGCCAAAAACCTAATAGTTTGAGAGTTTGTTGGAGAGGATATAAAAGCAATACGAGAAACTCCACGATGCATATTGTTTTTTCTTAAAGAACATCAGAAAACAGAGCAAAGGAGTCCAAAGCTGAGTTGATTGATATTTACAGTTTAACAAATGCCGAACTCGCGTTTATCATTCCTTTGATTTCGTAATAATGGTATTTTGACCTTTTCACACATATTAAAAATGATTAAAAATATTTATTTTCTTATTAATTATATATATTTAATAAATAGTAGTCAAAAACAAATCAAATTAATTATAAGGACAATGCTTTTTGTAGTTAACATTAAAATGAAAATAAAAATAAATTGCACTAGAATTCTAAATGACATTTTTGTATAACAAAAAAAAGTATCAAACTGATACAATGTATGAAACAGAAAGAGACATTTTAAGTAACTGAGACTATGCATGCTTTCAAATGGCCAGAGCCGTTAAATTAAATTTATATTACGATTGTTTTTTGCTTAAACTTTGGTATTATATTATGATTGTTCTGAATGAATTTAATTATTATTTTCTAAATGAAATTTCATTTAGGTTTATATTGTTTGACATAAAAAGTAAAAAAAGTTAAACGAAAGAGTTAAAAGCATCTCCAACCCTACTCCAAAACCCACTCCAAACTCCATTTTGCAGTAAAATCATCTCTAACCCTATTCTAAAACTCACTCCAAAATGGAGCAACAAACATGATTACTCCAAACATGGAGTAAACCAACTCATTACTCCAAAATGGAGTTGAACTTTTTTATTTATCAAATAGTCCTCCACATTTATATATGTTTCATTTTTAATAAAATATTATTATAAATAAGTACTATATATATTATAAAATTTACTGTTATATTTCTTAATTATATAAATAGCCTCATTTTTAATAAAATATTATTATAGATAAGTATANCATTTATATATGTTTCATTTTTAATAAAATATTATTATAAATAAGTACTATATATATTATAAAATTTACTGTTATATTTCTTAATTATATAAATAGCCTCATTTTTAATAAAATATTATTATAGATAAGTATATTAATATTATTTTACTATATATTAGAAAATTTACTGTTAATATTTCTTAATTATATAAATAGCCTTGTCTTTAATAAAAATATTATTATAAATAAGTATATTAATATTATTTTACTATATATATTTTAAAATTTACTGTTAATATTTTTAATTATATAAATAACCATCTGATGAACTCTTTTATACAACATAATATATATAATATAAAACATAAAAGATCATACATATAGAAAATGAAAGATAAGCACCATACAAAAAAAAATAACATAAAATAAAAATTACAACAAATATAATTGCTTAATAATCCGATAAATCATTTTCGGATCCATTAAAATTATTAAAATAATCCGATAAAATATTATTAAATTCTTACATAACATGATAATAGAAGATGATTGTGATCTCGAGGTGCCAATTGAAGTTGAAAAAGAAGTCATGTCAAGAAAAATTGAAATTGAAGAAAACAATAATGTGAAGTTCCAAAAGTTTCTTTCCCATTTCAGAGAAATCGAAGATAAAGAAGCTCATTTTTTACTTCGAAATGCATTAGTTGATCATTTGTGGGAAAATTATTATAATTCTAATGAATAATTTAGAATTGATGTATTATTGTGTTTAAGCTATATAATGTAATTTTTAATGTATTAAATGTATTCTTTTAAAACCTTGTTGAGTAGTTTTATTTATATAATAAAAAATTAAATGTGATTAATATTGTATTTTATAGAAATGCTATAAATTTAAAATGGATTGTTTTGCAAATAGTATAAACGAAAGGTGATATTCCTAATTTTGAAATAAATATAATATTAAAAATATTCTTTTGGAGTAGAAAATGGAGTAATACATTGGAGTAAAACTCAACTGCATTTTGGAGTTACTCCATTTTAGAGTAGAAAATGGAGTAATACATTGGAGATGCTCTAAGTGTATGTGCGCTCGCTTTTAAGTTAAAAAAAACTAGGATAAAACATGCGTTTTATACAGGGGAAATGTATGTAACTAAAATATAAAATTTTAATTAAAATATAAAATTTTAGTATTGAAAAATTAAAATTTACATATAATTATTTTTATATGTATTTGAAATTTTGGAATTTTTATACGATTATCTATACATAAGATAAAAAAAATTGTAATTAGAACTGTAGATCAAAACTTAGAGTTTAATGGGTTCGGTTCATATATCTTTGTAATTTTCCGCGTTCGAATTATGAAAAATAAACTGAGTGTCATATGGCTTAACTGATAGAGCATTATAAAGTTCCTTAATGCTTTCCTAAGAAGGAGTTGGTAGAATATTTTCATTTATAATATATAAAGTTTCAAAACTAATTTAATATAATTTATTTATTTGTCTAATAATATCAGAAAGTTATATTTAAAAAAATAAATAAATAAATAAATAAATTTATAAAAAATTAAGTTGAATTTTAAATTATAATTATGTTTAAAAAATATTATTTCTTCATACGATATGAGATATATATATATATATACTAGGATTGACCCGGGCTACGCCCGAATTTTTGTGTTAATTTTAGTTTATATACTTTGTGTGTCAAGTTAAAAAAAAAATTGTATGTATATTTTTAATATATAAATATTATAACCTAGTATAAAATATAAGTAGTTAGACAACTGTAATATTATTTTCAATCATTTATTTTTTTCTGTTTTATGAATTTCAAAAAAAAAAATATCTAAATTTCTGATATTTTTGTTATTGGAAATTATATAGTAGGTGATAACCAAAGTTAGTTATGTGTTTATTTGGTTGGACTGTAGAAATATTTCAATTCACTTATTTTTTTCTTATAAATTTTATTTCCAATTATTCTCTCATAATTTAATCGGCCCTCGCGGTCAAAGATACAATCCTTTTGAAATAATTTTTTTTCTTTAAACACCATTTTAAGAATTTTAATATTTTTCTGCATTAAAAAAATTACAACCACATCACTAAAATCTACAAACTAAATTTTTACAGCAAAATTTCTGCATTTACAATTCTTACTTAAATAAGTTTTGATGTAAAACTTTGTTAAATGTAAACAAAAGAAAATAAAAGTGCAAATTATTTGATGCAAATATTAAAAAATATGATCTGAACTAAATTTTTAGGGGTTAGTGATGGCATATGAAAAGATTGATAATCAATCCAGTTCCATATATAAGATCTTTGTTCCAAATAAACTTTTATCTGTTCACAAAGCATACCCAAGATTTGAGCCCACATTCAAACATTAAATACATATTCCTAGGTTACTTTCTTTTAGTTACTTTCTTTTGTATGCAATTTTTATATGTTCTTTGCCCTTGTATTTGGATGTTTTGGTTGTTGCTATATATTTTGCGACTGTTTCCAAGTTGGTGTCTTTTTTAAAGGTTACATTGAAATACCAATACTACATATTCCTAGGTGTGAAGTGCATTATAGCTTGTGCTGTGTTGGTGTTGCTCTTTATAGTTTTTTTTTTCCGTATCATTGGTCTTTAATATTTGTTGTGTTAAAGTCCTAATACTTTTATGGGTTGAAAATTTAGGGGTGTCAAAATATGCATGTATATCTCGCCGATTACTAATTTTGTTTAATAATAAATAATGATCTATTATTAAAAAAGGTTCTTTTGAAGTATTTTTTATTATTTGCTGGGAAAAAACTCTTGCACGTTAGTGAAATATAGAGAAAGCACATCATTTCATCCATGCATTTAGATTCAAATGAAACGTAATCTGACAAAATTACAATGGCTGATGACTCTTTCAAGAGTAGTTTGTTTCCAACCATTTTCCTGTTCTTGGAAGCATCTTTCACACAAATCTAGCATGTAATATAGACAAATGTATTAGTTAATGAATAAAAATGAAAAACTGACATATTAAGTGTGGTAAAACTAAATTGCATCAAGTAAGAAGTAGCAAAAGAAAAAGAATATAAACTTGGGGTCAAGATGGTTGCAAACATAATTCAAGTAGACAGTCGTGTCATGTTTTATATCTTAACATTGACACCATTTGTTTAGGATGCAATAAAAATAATGAATACAAATACTAAAAATTCGAGCTTCTAAGATTTTATATTGTGACTTGAGCTTATTGAAAAGAATGTTACTATTATTAACAGTATATTTCTTATATAGCAATAACAATATGAAAAAACAAAAATTTCAATGTCAAAAAAAGATATAATGGTGTAGAGGACCTTGATATAAACATATTGCTTATTTAACTGGCTAACTTTCTAAATTTCATATCCAACCTATACTAAGCTGTCCAAAATCGACCCTTAGTATGATTCAAAGATTTATAAATAGTTTTTGTTAAAGTCAATAATAATACAAAAAAATTAAGAGAATGTGTGTAGCTTGAACACAATAAACTATGAATTTAGGTAGAGATACTAAATAAAAACCAGAGATGCTTTGTTCCTTCTCTTTTTATAGCCGCCTCAATATGAATCTTAACAGACACTTTGATCGCCCTTCTGTGAATACGACATCACAAATACCTTCTAATTGCCTCTGATCTCCATGCTCTTAGATAAATCATTAATGCAGTATTGGCTTCCTTCCTCGTTAAAAATACCAACCTGCATCACATGGCTCTGATTTTTACCCTTTGATAAGGCTTCCAGCTTTTTGTTGTTCAAAAATAAAAGAGTATAAAATGGTTACCTAGTTAGTGCTTCAGTTAACTGCTGTACTTGAGTGTAAAGGATACACAATTTTACCAAGAGAATTGGTGCAAAAGTAAAATAGATAGAGATGTAATCATCAATGTTCTTCACCACACCACAAAGCTCCAGATCATCAAACTTCTCGTTAGTGTTAAAGTACCTAATAACACTCAGACCTTGAGCCACATAATGCCCCCACTATCTAAAAACAGATAAACAGAAGAAAAAAATATCTTTGTTTGCATCAAAAACACATTGTCGTTAAACCTAAACAATCCAAGATCTAAATTTTCTATGTCAAAATAGCCACAACATTAAAACTTTACTAACAATCAAGCAAGATCCGTAAGATGAAGAAGACACTTTAAATCCATAGACAAACCAAAAGTCCACAATCCGTAATCCAATTTTCATCATAAGATGAAGAAGAGAGGGTGACCATGATGAGCAAGATCTCGAGGGGAGGAAGGAGATCGAGGTCAGACTGAAATGTGGCGAGACGGTCGAGACGGTGTTACATAAAATCCGCTAGCAGTGAACAGAGAACAGCGAGACGATTGACATTGACATGGCTGGCATGAGCGTTGACTGAAACACAAGAGAAAAAAGTGTAATCAACAATCACAACAAATATAAAGGTCTTCAACAAATTATGAAAAAAAGATCAAACCTCTGGTAGTTGATTTGTACAGAAGGGGAAGAGTTGCACAGAGGAAGAAGGGGGCTGTTTGAGCGGAACCAGGGCGAGTTTGTACATCAGAGGTTTCTGACTCCACGCCACCCTAGCCGCCGCCCAAGACCATCTACGTAGTATTGATATGCCGATCACCATTGACCACGTCGCCAGTGTTCCCTTCAATCTCTTTAATGCTTTTTAATATCCGCTTGAGTTCCTCCCTCATCAGACCTATCCCAAGATGAACTTGCCTTTGGTGGCACCGCTTTGATTAACAAATGCTTGGAGCGTTAGCAGGCCCGGCTCAAACCTGTTAATGGCCTAGTGCTAAAAAAATTCTGGGGATTTATCATTACAGTTAGAAATTTCTAAAAATTTTGGTTCCTTTAACAATTTTTTTTTGTTGAAATTAGGGCCTTAAAATTGACTATTAGTTTTTGGAATAATTGTTGGGCCATGTGCTTTTGCTCTATGGGCACTACCCTAGAGCCGGGCATGAGCGTTAGTTCGCCATTAAACTGCGTATTTTTTTTTTCGATTCATCATGCAACGGTTCAGAGGTGAAGAAATAGAGATGAAACGACACCAAGACATATCGATCCATGAAGCTTCATCAGAATTTGTTTCAAATAACTCTCCATAAACTCCATTGTCGGAGATGAAAGAGATCTCAAAGAACATGCTGATCCCTAAAAACCAGTGGCAGCTTCTCGTGGAAAAGGTAAAGTCGAGAAATGGGGACAAGCTTTTGTTTTTGTTTCTAGACCAAATTATGTTCAAAGCCCACAAATATTAAGTCATGGAAACCCATTAATTATCAGTATAAATGGAAACCAACAAAACTTATTTAGAGATGAGACACATGTCACTCTATCCTTTCTTGATTTAATGGTGTGACAGCATAAAACTAGATAAAACTCTACTTTATATAATAAGATTCATCATGCAACGGTTCAGAGATGAAGAAATAGATATGAAACGACACCAAGACATATCGATCCATGAAGCTTCATCAGAATTTGTTTCAAATAACTCTCCATAAACTCCATTGTCGGAGATGAAAGAGAGGTCGCCGAACACGCTGAACCCTAAAAACCAATGGCAGCTTCTCGTGGAAAAGGCAAAGTCGAGAAACGGGGTTAAGCTTTTGTTTTTGTTTCTAGACCAAATTATGTTCAAAGCCCACAAATATTAAGTCATGGAAGCCTATTAATTATCAGTATAAACGGAAACCAGCAAAAGTTATCTAGAGATGAGACACATGTTACTCTCTCATTTCTTGATTTAATGACATGGCAGCATAAAAATAGAGAAAACTCTACTTTATATAATAAGATATTAACATAAACACCTATTAAAAAGATATTTATTCATATAATTTTACAATCATTGTAACTTATTATAGAAAAAAAATTTAGACCCTGATCACTAAAGTTTATGTGAGATTTTTAACAGTTTTAGTAATTTATACTCATTTTTAAAATTTCAAAATACAACATATATAAAAAATCTAAATATTTTTTATATGATTAGTGTAGTTGTGTAATTTATTTTAATAGTAAAAAAGTAAAAACTGATATAAAGGATACATATTGTTAACACATATTTATTATTTAAAATCATTAATAGTCATATATATATCTTAATCACATTAGGTAATTCCGTTAGTTTTATTTAAGGAAAGAATATATAGGAGATTTAGTTTGATATGTTATTTAGTTTAATATGTCTTATATGAGACCAACGGATCTTGTTTTAAAACTATGATTTATTTAAGGTGCTTTAAAATTCTTCTAAAAAAAATTTCGAAAACATAGAAAACTGTCACATATGATAAAGCTTTTTTAATTAGTACAAATCTAAAGTTATAATTTTTTAAATTATCCTCATTTAATATGTAGGAGATGGAGCTTTGGTGGTTTGAAAGGGGATTATGAACAAAGGGTTTTTTTTTTCTTTGAGAAAAGAATGATGAACAAAGGTTGCCATGTAATGATAAATATATTAGATAATAATTTATTTTGACAATGCCAAATGGCAGCATCAGTTACTAAAAGCCAGTAGGATGAATATATGGGTTTATGATGGCGATACTTTCACAAGTTGAAAATTTATGTTTAGATATTGGCGAGTCAAAACTAAAAAAAAAAGTCAGGTAACAAAAAATATCTAGTGGCTTATGTTGGTATTCTAGATATGTCACAAAAAAAAAAAGTTACCTTGATGATCTTAATAGATTCCAGTTCAGGATATGGACTTACTCAAAGGTTTTTCTTTTCTTTAGTAACCTCAAAATTTAGGACCGAAATCCATACATTTCCGTGAATCCGGGATAAGAAGCTTGATAATATTATGAAATTGCATAAGTTATCCTTACCAAACGAAAAAATTGCATAAAAAAATCATGAAATTGGTAAAAATTTGCAATTTGAACCTTGAGATTTAACTGATTCCTATAATATTATTTGAGAAGTCAGTTTTTTAGGTGTCGCTCTCACGTTAACTCTCACGCTGGTTGATTACTATGATACCCCTAATGAATTAAAGTTATAGATGAATATTATTATTTCTTTTTAAAAATATTCCAAATAATAATATAAAATAAAAAGGAAATATTTATAAAATTTACAAAACTATTTTAAAACAAAAAATAAGTATATATATAATATAGGTTCATAAAAATGGAAAGTTTACAAAATAGTAATATTTAATTTAAATATATTTTTAAATAACATAAATTATACTTTTTAAGTAATAAAATACTTTATATCTATATCTTCTTAGATGAAAAAATATTTGTATATAATGTGTTTTCATAAAAAAAGTTCATACAAATAATCTTGATATTAGAAAAAGAAATATTTTTTTCTTTAAAAAAATAATTTAAACAATAAAATATATATTTTCAAAGTAATTATTTTATATATCTATCTATTTATTAGATGATTACATAAAATAATTAAGTAACATAAACTGATATATGTATAATTGACAAAAATAATTTTAATTAGTATTATGGAAATATTTTTTTAGTATATTTATTTGATTATCATATCTTACAATTATAGAAAAAATATAAATGATATTTTACTTATATAATATAATTCTGAAAAACAATCAAATTTTTACTGCATATTTTAAGAGATGTTAAAAACAAAACTAAAAATAAATTTAATAATAAACATATTTTGATCAAATAACTACAATTCTTATAAAATATCATAACATTATAATTTAATGAGGTAGATATATTATATTTTAATAGTTAAAATTATATGTTTTCTTAATAACTCTTTTGATGTTTAATTTTCTGTTTTTATGTTTGTGGATTTAATATAACCATAATCAAAATACTTAAGAAAATCAGAATTCCTTATTTTTAAAATTCTTTAAAATCAATTTCAGTTTACCATCCAATCAATGTAAGGCATAAATTATATAGACTTTATAAAACATTTTAATTATTGTAAATATTGATATGTGTTCATAAGCTTCCAAAATTTTATTATTACTTATGTATGTAATTTAGAATCAGACACTTTAGTTTTTATTTTTTACGTTATAAGCACAAAAATTCTTAAAATACATAATATTATTAAGATATACTTATATATTTCTAAGATAACAAGCAACATAAATGTAAATAAAACAATTAATCAAAAATTAGAATAAAAAAAATTATAGTTGAATTCAATATATATATATATATATATCCAACTGACTAAATATAATATATCTAAAACTATATATAACTAAAATAATATAATATTATTAATATAAATTATACAGACAAACTATAAATTAATATAAAATTTAAAGTAAATATCAATCATCTATTATAATATATTTATTTTATAAATGTTTATGTCCGTGCATGAGCACGGGAAAATCACCTAGTAACACTTTAAACAATGAAACTTGTAACAATAACATATTAAACATTGAACTAACTTACTTGTTGCACACGTCAAAATTATGACCGGTTACTGTTCATTAGCAGGTAAAAAACGATGACGTGACGGTTTATTAAAAAAAGAATTATTTAAAATAAATAAAATTAGATAAAAAACAATTTAAATTCTAAAATTGATATAAATTCAGGAAAAATAAAGAAAATCCATAAATTTAAAAATAAAAGTAAATTTACAAATTCAAAAGTTTATAATAAAAATTAAAAAATAGTAAAAATCGATTAAAACTAAAAAATAGTAAAAAAATAAATTAAAAAGTGTAAAAATCAATAAAATTTAGAAAATGAGAAATTTATAAAAAACTGGAAAACAAAATTTCTAATTTCAAAAATTAAAATTTGAAAATGAAAATACTTGAGCCAAACCTCTTTGATGTTTAGGTAGACATATAAACGTTCGAATGTCCGGGTTCAGATCCTTCAGATCATAAAGATTAGGGTTCAAAACTTTTGCCAACTTCATGGGTTTTGCTAGTTTTACCACTTTCATGGTTTTGTTTTTCCAGATTTTTTTTCTTAATTTTTATCAATTTGTATATTTTATTTTTGTTGTTATTTTATTTTGAATTTATAAATATATTTTTGATCTTTATTAATCTGAATTTTCAGTATTTTGTTTTTTAATTTTTAATTTTCCTGATTTTATTTATTTTTCCTAATTTTTATCGATCTTTTGAATTTAGTTTTTGAATTCTTTTTTTGTTGTCAATTTTTTTGTAATTTCCTATTTTCTAATTTTATCAGTTTTACACTTTTTAATCTCTATTTTTTTGTTTTTATTATTTTTACTATTTTCTTAGTTTTAATAATTTTTTACTATACAATTTATTTTCATTATAAACTTTTAAATTTATAAGTTTATTTTTATTTTTTTAATTTCCGAATTTTCTTTATTTTTTCCTGAACTTATATCAGTTTTTAGAATTTATATTGATTTTTATCTATTTTTTTGTTTTTATTAATTATTTTTTTTGTATTTTTAGTTAAACTGCCATGTCACCGTTTTTTACCTGCTAATGCACAGTAACCGGTCACAATTTTGACTTGTGCAACAAGTAAGTTAGTTTGATGTTTAATATGTTATTATTACAAGTTTTATTGTTTAAAGTGTTAGCACTTGAGTCAAGTGCAAACTTTTGCCAACTTTAATGTTTTTGATGCCATTTTTCCCTTTCCAAACAGTTGAAACTTAAGTACAACAACATCAATCCTTGCACTAACCCCTAGGCTATCATAGTTTTGGTAAAATAACTCTGGCCAATAGATAGGAACATTTAGACAGCTAGAGGAAACGGGCATGCAAGAGTAAATGAATTTGCAAATGGATAGGAACATGTAGGCAGCTAAGAGAAGATTCAAATGGATAGGAACATTTAGACAATGGTGATTGTGATATGAATTGGGAAGGAACATCCACAGCAAACCCTACAAATATACAAGTCTCCGTATTGAAAGGTCCCATATTCCACTTGTGATGAGGTCTTACGGTTTAGTGTCCCCACAGCGGACCACCATATTAATTAAGAACTCCCATATGTGAAATTAACTTCTCATATCACTCAAATACATTATTAATATGTAATAACACTGTTGTGGATAAATTGATAATAGTTTGTATCACAGATTGGTCATAAATAAGCATTTTCTCCTTTACAAAACAGGCGTAAACAAATGTAAACAGATATATATATATATATATATATATATATATATATACTAGGGTTGGCCCGCCCTACGGGCGGGAAGTTTTAGTAAAAAAATAAATTTATACTTATTGTGAATATAGACGAATAGCTTTTGTATATATATATATATATATATATATATATATATTTATTTTTTTTTTTTTTTTTTTTTTTTTTTTTTTTTTTTGGTTTTCGATTATTTATGGTTCATACTATCATAATGTATCATAATTAGTGTTTCATTTTCATCTTGCCTCACAATTTATATATAAGATTCATTTTTGTTTAAGCTTTATAAGACTTTAAAAAGTTTTATTTTGTTTTACTAATTCATTGGCTCTCCATCTTCAACTGGTTGGCTATAGCTACTTTCTAACTTGTTAGGCCTTAATGATATTCCTGGAGTTATGAGAAATGATTATCCGAAGTAGGGTCGTTAAGATGATGATCTCGAGAGGTTGTCGAAGTTTCTTCAATTTGTTTGATGATAACTGCACAATAAGCAAACAAATAGATGTTAAAATTCGTTTGTTATTTATACCGATTTGTAAAATGGGAGTGGAGGTGGAATTATACGTTTCACATTAGAATCATTGAGGTGAAGAAATCTTTTTTTAGAGGCGAGTTCAACTTCCCGTGTCTTGTTAAAAAGAAAAGAAGTTACGTTACGAATAGTTTAGTAGTTGTTGTTATGTTACGAAGTTTACTTGCGTTAGAAGGATACGACCAGCGTGTATGTGAAGTCAGTCAGAGTCTGAGTATCTATAGAATCTTGTTTATGCAATTTGACGTTTTAACTTTTCATCTTTGTAGATGTTGTAAGACTAAACTATTTCTATTGATGAATAATTGTGTTCCAACATGTAGTGTGAGTGATACTAATAATAATGTGAAAATGCATTTCATATAAAAAAGTAGAGCAAATTGTTGTGAGGATAGTAAAAAAAGTAAAGATAAACAAAATAAGAGAACATTAAAACTGATATTGTGATGATCACGGTAACCGATCATCAATCTCTTCGTAAGCTCTTAGTGCAAAGAGCCAATTCATTAAGAAAATACATTTATGGTGTTTCCTCCTCCTTTTCTGAGTTGTCCTCATCCTCATCACCATCCGAACCCATCTAAAACCAAATAAATAAAACATGCATCACATTTCAGTAATCAGCATAAAGATCATAGCTTTCAACAAATTAGGTGAGTCAAAGATATTCAGAACCAATTTTGAAAAAAACTATAACGTTGCACTACTAAAACAAAGCTAAAATCTACCTCATCAGAGTTAAAGAGTCAGATTTATCTTGTCATCAGACTCAGATTCACCAGCTTCTATGTTGGCCTTGTGATCATTCAGTTCAGTGGCTTCTGATTTCTCCATTCTAAATAAAAGAGTCAATTTAGAAGTTGTAACAAAGCTATAAAGCAAACTTTAACACAATAACGTAAACCTACCATTTTGAAACTTATCCATGGTGATTTCATCTTCTGAATAAAAATCTGGAAAATTTTGAACACAAACAAAAGATAAGCTTCCAGCCTCAATACAGATACAATCATCATAGTATAAAAACATTGGAACTTACGTAAGTTAAGCTCACCTCTAAGACCACAGTTTGTTTCAAATTCTTAGAATAATGGAAACAGAACCTGTCTAACCAGTCACATGGGATATATCAGTATAATCCTGGAGAGGAATCCAAGAGAAACAAAATCATGCATTAGCATCCAGTTTACTGAGTTCAAGATCACATAAAGTGTTACTGCTGTTTGAGACGCTATCTTCTGTGCAGAGTTTGAGCCATAATAAGCAGCAGTGCAAGATAAAAAAAAAAGCAGCAACATGAGTGGTGCCTAATCCATAGGTAAACCTATTTGACCTCGTTAAATTCACCATACCACCATCCAAACAGCTTGAGAAGCAACAACTGTAATGACAAAAGGAAAAATCAGATCACTTTTGATTGAAAAGTTCGTAAAATGAATAAGATTAGACTATTTAGTTTCAACTTAAAGCAACCAACCTTTCTTCTCCTCTTTTGGGCTTGCACAATGTTTTTTTCAGTGGGTCAAAGGAGATGAAACGGTGAATAAATTCCTCATGTAACGTTTCCGAGGAGATGAAACGGAGACGAAACGACACTAAGACAGCTCGATCCAGGGAATCAGCATCACGATTTGTCTCACAAATCACTGTCGTATACACCATCGTCTCTTTGGTTAGTAACAGAACAAATTACTCAATGAACCCTAACTAATAACGATGAACACAAATGAACAAAGAGCAGTTAGCTATTTTACGAAGAAAAAGTTTACTAAAAAAGATTTAGAAGATGGTTTTGAGACGTGAAAAGCTAACCTTTTTATACCCCCAGACCACCGCCTCGCAGAAGATAACTTCACATTAAATTATAGATCGTGGCTGGAGGAATTAAGAAGATGTTTAATGTAAATCTGTAAGTGGCTTGAATTAGTTTTGATTGATAGAAAAGGAGATCAAAGGACGCGATCGAGCACCTAAACGGAATCATCACACCGACTACATCATCTCAAGCTTTCGGACGGCGGAGCTCAAGCTTTCGGACGGGCAGAGAAGAAAGAACAATGGTGAACCCTAAAATCGGAGCACACGCGAGTTGAAAGGCTTACGTTACTTGCTAATGGGCTGGATTACATGATAAAACATAGAGCCCACACATAATATGACCCACTTGTATATTGCAAACGCAACGTTTGATTCGTAAGACACGTGGCACGCTCAGAGACTCTTATTTAATGACGTGGCATAGGTAAGAGGGAGGCAAACATTACTTTATATATATAGATATATATATATATTTGTTTTTTTTTCTTGCACTGTGAGTGTGATTGATTACTTTTGGAATAAAAAAGTGAAATAAAAAAGTGGAAATAAGCGGAAATATAAAAACGAGAAAAAAGGAAAAGTGAAGTGGAAAAATTGACAAAATGACCCTCAACTTTCGAAAATAAGTCAAAAAAATCTTCAACTCACAAACAAGCCATTTTAATCTTTAACTTCTAGTTAAACACGAATAAATCTCATACTTTCGTTGACCAAACCATTTTAATCTCGTCAAAATTCAACCGTTTAGTTCTGTTAGTTATATTTAACGGTTAACTTTTAATGAGCCTAAAATGGCTTGGTCAACGAAAGTATGTGATTTTTAATCCTAATTTAAAAATTGAAGATTAAAATTGCTTTTTTTCCGACAGAAAAATATAATTTTTCATATCGATTGTAATCATTAACTTAATAAAATATGTTATTATAAGTTTAGATATATATTTAAAAATGAATTAAAACAAAAAATTTCTATACATCAGCTGTCGGAAATCCCTTTCACGCATTTGACTTCCTCATTTTCACTTGTTTCATCCTCTATTGAGTATATGTGATTATACTTTTAACAACAATGTGTTTAGGGCTTTACCTTTAACTTTTATATTTTTATTCTTTTATTTTTTTGAACATAAGCACTTAATTATTTTATTTTATATCTTAATTTACAGTATACTTGTATTTTAAATCAATTTTTTTTACTAAACATTTTTTTCTTTTTAATTCATTTAAAATTATAACTAAGTTTATTTGAACATATTTTATTAAGTTTGTCATTCTAATCGATATGATAAACTACAATTTTTGTTGAAAAAATAAAAAAAAATAGCAATTTTTAGTTAAGATATTTTTAAGTAAACAATTTTAATCTTCAACTTTTAAATTAAAATAAAAAAATCTCATAATTTCGTTGACTAAGCAAATTTAGGCTCATTAAAAGTCAACCGTTAAATATAACTAACGGAACTAAACGGTTGAATTTTGACGAGATTAAAATGGCTTAGTCAACGAAAATATGAGATTTATTCGTGTTTGACTAGAAGTTGAAGATTAAAATAGTTTGTTTGTGAGTTGATGATTTTTTTTACTTGTTTTCGAAAGTTAAAGGTTATTTTGTCAATTTTCCCTTTATTCTTACGAAAGCTAAGCGTAATAGAAAATGTATGTTTTCTACCGTTTCAGTAATGAGCATACGGTATTAAATATAGAATAATGTAATTTTATAGCGTAATATAAAGTAACAATTTTCCACCTTTTTTATTGCGCTACAGATACCATACAATCAAAATCTATATAAACCGATATTTTTTTTTTAATATAACTCAAAAATTTAACGTTTGGGTCAATTTGTATGATCGCAAACTTCTGCAATTGGGCAGATTTAGTTCATTGGCAGTCTTTTTTTTTTCTCTTAAACTAAATCTATTGTTGGGAATTTGGTTCAGAAACTTAGGGTTAGCTCTGTTTTGCTCTGTCATGTGGTAGGTACAGTCAAAATTTTTGATGAGAGATGAATGCATGTCGTATATTTTTCGATGTAGAGCGGATACATACCAACCAATTCAAAACAGCAGATATCTACAAAGTCACCAAATTTATATAAAAAACCAGAATAAGTTACTTCTCCCATTTCTGAAAGAAATATTTTTTTATAATGGTCATATTTATTAAGGATACAATAAATGTTTAAATTAATTTTTGTTATACATTTTCCAATAACTATCAATCAATTATATTTAATTAATTCAAATATCTAAAATTAATGTTTCTTACAAGTATACAAATTTAGCTTACAATATATAGAAAATCAAATTTATAGAACAAGATAAAAAGCTTCATTTTTGTTCCATTTGAAAAAAGTAAAATTTTAAAGATAAAAATGAAACGAATGACTGAAGATGTCCTAAGTAAAAAGTTTTTCCTTGGCTTTTATGTGGAATATGGCAACAAATTCAGAACGGGGAAAAGAACCAAGTGCTTTAGTGAAACCGCATGGGGGCACAAAGCCAAACAATGACAAACGGAAACTTCCAAATTAATTTTGTTGAAGACTCGTACTAAAAACTAGAGCCTGCAAGAACTCATCATTGTATATGTTCGTAACTTTCATGTATTTAAAAACGTTTTATGTGGTGATGGCCGGTTTCAAGTATCTTCTCAACTAAGCATCTGCAAATTCTTTACTTGAGATTGGTTTCCACGCATACCCACTTGAAAAGAGATGGTGACAAGATCATATGGAGCTCTCATGGACAGAAGAGAAACAATAAGTTGTGTCCATATTGGTTTCTTTCAAGAAGTGCGACAAATCACACATTTCTATCCAAGATACGTTCATGCGTTGGAAACAACAAGAGAAAATTAGTACCAAAGTGGAGTTATTTTCACAACAGGACATATGAAACCTACACATATCTCATGATGACATGAAATCTACTAGGAGTCTCTATGCAGACAAAAACTTTATAACAAGAAAAGGAAGAAGAGCATAGACACTTAACACATCCTTCACTCGAGTCAAAAAAAAATAAGGCTAAGGCACATAAATTGGTAGAAATGAAAAAAAGTTTATCCCGTGCAAACAGTCTTTTTTCTAAATTTGAAAAGAGTAGTTGTATCCGGGAGAGGTTATACCATACATTCCTGACTCCAAC
Source organism: Eruca vesicaria subsp. sativa (assembly GCA_932364175.1). Lineage (NCBI taxonomy): Eukaryota > Viridiplantae > Streptophyta > Magnoliopsida > Brassicales > Brassicaceae > Eruca > Eruca vesicaria. The sequence goes on along the minus strand of CAKOAT010059933.1, from coordinate 98,763 downwards.
AGTGATTTGAATCACCATTTGATTGAAAAGATAAGAACCCAACTAAAATGGAAGTAATAACATCTGCCAAAAACTGTATTGGGGGTTCCATCTAACATGTATTTTTTAACTAAAGAAGCTGAATATTCTTGAAAACATCAAACAAGCCGGAAAAAGCCATCCATCTACTTCAGGTGCTTGCCTCTTAGATGGGACTGACATAGTTGGCAAATCTACCTGTCATTTGAAGATGCGTAGTAGTTAGAATCTTACATATGAATGATCTTTTGATTTTCACTATATCTCTTTTGATTTCGGTAATTTAAGTCAACACAGCCAATAAGTGAAACAATCAATCATACCCAAGAAAGTGAAGCTAACTGTTGTGTTATCTATGCCACTAAGACTAACTAATCCAAACCTCAAAAAAGTACAATTAAACCAATCAAAAAGCAAGTTTCTGGAATTACCTTCATAAGAGGTGACGTCAGAAGGGAGTTTAGAAACAAGGCAAGCGGCAGCAACAACGCTATGAAACGGTTGATGCGTACTTAGTTCTCGCCGCAGAAACCTTTTTCAGATTCAAAATCAAAATTCATATGAAAACTTTATCACAATACATCGTGGGTTTAAATCGAATTGGTTACAAATGTCACAAAAAGACTGCGAATGTTATTACCTGGGAAGAGAAGAAGCTTCGATTCGAGCCTGACGAAGAGGCGACGATGTGGGATTAAGGTTCGGGAGGGAGTTTCTAGGTCTAGGCGGGTTCAAGCTTCTTTTTGAAGCTGTTCGTAAGATGGAGGCTAGAGACGTCGTAGACCTAGAAGCGATGCTCGTTGCAGCCATTTCTCTTCTCTCTTTCTGCAAAAAAATTCCAAAAGCCTTGGTAAACCCTCCTTCAGCCTGCCGGTTTGCTAAACCGGAATAATTCGGTAAAATCGAAAGAGAGAGAGAGAGAGAGAAAATTGCTTTGAACTCTTATTAACTCTGAAAAAGATTTTCAAGTTTAGAATATTGTACAAACAAATCAAATTGATAAAACAAAAATAAAAAGTTTTAACAAACTACTTAATTTGCTACGACTTTGTTTTGGATGGTTTGTAATATATGCTTGACGACACATAAATTGTTTCTGCAGTAACTAAAATTGGAAAATTGGAAGTTTTTTCTCAAGAAATTTCAATATTCACAAATACAGGAATACTATTAAGATCAAGTCAAAATGATTAAGCTTAGTAGCATTTCCCGAGATCAGTTTTAGATTCTTCTTCGGTTATCAATTCGGGTTCTCTTCAAGTCAGGTTCTGTTTGCAGATTCTGGCTGCTTGCTTCTAACCTCTTCTGCTTACCACTTTCTTCAATCTTTACAAAAAATGTCACAAGCCAACGAGGAAATGTTTTAGTCATGAGTTAACTTATAAATACAAACATGGTAAGGTTCGTTCTTTTACCTTGTTTAGTTTCTCCCTCACAGTATTAACCGTTTGATTCATTGAAGATGACGCAAAATACTCCTACACAACAATTCAATTTGTTTAGAAAAAGAAACCAACAAGCCTGAGATATCTTGAAGCTTAATCACACGAATAATGTTCAAATAAGTAGAATTCAAAACACAGACCTGGTCAGATGAAACTCGAGTAACAGGAGCATGTCTTCTATGGAATTGGTAATCCATCTCTCTTTGTAAACTCCTACAAAACAAAAAAAAATAGGAAGAAGAAATCTCTCATGGGACTAACTTGATGTGTTTATCGATACAAAGCAAAAGGCCAAGTAAACGATCTTCTTACTTTTGTTGTGAGAAATTATCCATTGGGGTCAAAGCTGGTTTTGTGACTTGTGAGACGCTCTTGGCTTTCTGGGCTGTTCACAAGATGATGTTTGTGAATCGTCTAAATTCTAACACAAAAAACACTTTACTAATACAATTTCCTAACTAATAATAAAAACTTTCTTTTCGTTGCAAGAAGACTAATTGAAGTGGGGGAAATAAGAAAGCATACGGTTGGATCTTGAAAGCACTTCTTTCCTCCTTGTTTCCAACTTATCCTTTGTGTCACTGAGACTCTCGAACTCAGGAGCATACGAAATCTGGAGTCGATTTCCCAAGAAAACTGAGTCATCCAACTTCCTCTTTGCAAATCTATCAAACACAAAACATACCTTTAACCAAACAAACTCTTCATATTGGAACCAAAAAAATATAAACAAGTAAGAAAACAAGTCAAGACATATAAAAAATTCAGACAGCTTTAGCGTAAGAACCTACACAAAGACATGAATATGATCACTAAAGAGACACAGGAACCAAAACCTTGCATTAGCGATGAGACGAAACTTGATCCAATAGACATCAGTAAACTGCTCACAGTCTTCTGCATCCATTGGTTTACATCTACTCAACACCAGATAAACCAAAATATCAGAACCGAAAGTAACAATGGTGAGAAACAAAAAAAAAAGAGGGGGAAAAATAGAGATACTAACTCTTCAATATCTCCGTAAGTAGCGAACAATCTCATGAGATCGTCACCACAACCTAAAGCCGGTACGTTTCGTACTACCAAGTATCTGAAACCAACAAAACAAACAAAAAGGTTCAAACTTTGAAGAAACAAAATCGATTAGTGTTAGTTGGGAGGTATTACCTTGATTCATCGCAAACTGTATAAACCCTAACAGCTGTTGGAATCTCCTTGTATCGACCCATATGCAATTCCGAGACGTATAAAAGGGAAAGATTAAATTTTGAACAGAACCCTAATTAACAACGCCACCCCCAAAACAAAGTCTATTTTAAATCTAATTAGCTGATTGAGAGTAATCGCCTTAGGACTTTGGAGATGCCAAAATCGAAGAAGATGAACACTGCCTAATTTCAGACTCGTTCAAGCCTTTTCTTTTCCCTTAGTTTCTCGGAATTAAAACGACATTGTTTCTCGAAACTGAAACGACGTAGTTTGTCGAAAGTAAAACGACGTAGTTTCTGATATTACAAACGAAGGGTTTTCACTTTGTTCATTACTTGCATAAATAAATAAAATTTCACCAAAAATTTGCGATATTACAACAAACTAGAAACACAATTTTGTACAACTACAAATCCTTGTGAAGAACATTCAAAAGCTTCCCATAAGAATCTCTGTCCACAAGCCTTTTCTCTCTCAACATATCCAATAACCTCTTCGCTTCATCGTTCTTCCCATTCCTGCAAATCTCAGCAACAAGTGTTCTATACGTAATCATATCAACCACTCTTCCACTCTCAACCATCTCCCACAAACACTTAACCGCATCATCAATCTCACCGCCAAGCGCAAGTGCATTAACAAACGAGTTATAAGATTTCCCATTAGGCACAAAACCTTTCCCTTTCATCTCATCAAGCAACTCTCTAGCATTAATGGTCCTCCCTTGCGCACACAGCCCATGTATCAAATAATCATAAGTAAACGAATTCGGCTGACAATTATAAACCACACTCATCTGATGAAATATCCTAAGAGCATCATTAACGTGAAGCGATAACACATAACCTTTAACCAAACAGTTTAAAGCAAACACATCTGGTTCAATCCCGTTATCCACCATTTGTCTGAACAAAGACCGTATCGTCTCCATATACATATGGCTCGTGTAAGAGTTGTTGCCTTGACCCAACAAGGCCTTGAACAAGATATGATACGCTCTAATCGTCGGTCTAATTTCCAAGTTCTTGCTAGTCGTCATGTGTCTGAATATATTCACCGCGCGTATCAGCTTCCCGGCTTTCGTGAAATAGTATAAGATCGAGTTGTAAAGGTTTTCGCTGCCTACGTGGCGAACGGAGAGGACTTGGTTCACGACGTCATCCATCTCTTTGTACATTTTAGCAGCTCCGAGTTTTCTGATGGCGATGTGGTAAGTGCAGTTCTCGTGATTGAATCTTGGCTGCTGAGAGGCCCAGTTGAAGAGGTGGAAACATACTAATGGGTCTTCTTGGAGGGTTATGGCGTCGGCGAGGTCTTCAGGTGTGAATCTTGGTGGGAGAGTTGAAATGGTTTCTTGGAATTTGGATTCGTTAAGAACGGGTTTTGGGTTGTTTCTTTTGCTGATTCTTCTTCTGAGTGAACGCGTTGGGACGGAGGTTGAGTATGACATAGAGACGGAAACAGAGTCATGACTGCTTTGAGAAGAGATGCGTGTAGAACGACCAAAGCCAGTGGAAGCAATGAGACTATGGAAATTTCTGGGTTTGATCAAAGATTGAAACTTTGCGTCAAATTAAAAAAACCCAGCAAACATAACATACATTTTCAATTTCAGGTGAAAATAATCCAAAATTACCTCGGAGTGGAACCTTCGATTCCTGTCTGGAGAAGAGATGAAAAAGTGGAAGTAGGGTTTGTGAAGGAGATTCTAGCTTCGGGTGAGATCAAGCTTCCGATTCTGAAGATGGAGCTCCGAAACGAAGACCTAGTTGCAGCCATTTTCTCAAGTTTTTTGCAAATCCCAAAACCACTGTATTAGAAGAACGGTTCAATTCAGTGAAAATTTAAAATAAACTAAAACCGGTTTCAGTTGTTGTTTTAATCGGTGATTGATTCGCAGCCCATTTTACAAACCCAACAATATCACGCCTAGCTCGTTCAGTATTGGCCTTTTAAATGTAAAAAACAATCAGCTTGTTTCTTTAATGAGGAAAACAAGGGTTTTTAGTGATTTAAATCTACTATTTTTAAATCCGATGAAAAATTTTCATCTAAAATTTTATGTTTTTAACCTTTTACTATTAAACCGTTAATCTTCGTTATCAAAATCGTTTTTCTTAACAGAGACCTGTTAAATTGAAACACTGTGTTTCATGTAATTTCAAAAACAACATTTTTAATAAATATTTTAGTGATTTCAACCTCCAGCTATTTTTAAATTGGATGGAAAACCACCAACTAAAACTTTATGTTTTTAAACTCTCAACTATTAAACCTTTAATATTTTTAACCCTCTATAAACAAAGTCATATTTTCTGAATGGGAAACCGTTAAATTGAAACATATAGCTTCATGTAATCATATAAACAACATGAAATATTTAAACCCCCTATATCAATGGGCAATGACAATCACAATTTAACCTCAAATAAAAAAAATAGAATTCATTTTAATTTAACGGTGTACCGGTTTTCCGTTCAGAAAATATGACTTTGTTTACAGAGGGTTAAAAAGAATTAAATATTTAATAGTTGAGGGTTTAAAAACATAAAATTTTTGTTGGAGATTTTTCATCTAATTTTAAAATAGTTAAATGTTTAAATCACTAAAATCCCGAAAACAATTACACTATAGAGGTCCGTTTACGTTTACGGTCTACGTTTACGATTTTGATAATGGAAGGTTAATGACATTAACGGTTTAATAGTTGAAGGTTTAAGAACATAAAATTTTAGTTGGACGTTTTACATCTAATTTAAAAATAGTTAAAGGTTTGTCTTCCTTTTTAACAGTAGTAAGAAACAAAAACAGATTGAAAAATGCATGCGACACCTCTCCTCATGAGATGGTAATCATATAAGGCATATATGGGTGACATAATAAAACCCATCTAGACATATTCCACAACAATAATAATAGATTAACAGTAAAGCTAAAAGCCACTAGTATATATATATATATATATATATATATATATGTATATATACATATTTATATATTTATATATATAGGAAAGATTTGAATGCAACCAAAAGAGAATAACATGTTTAGACAATAGATGAACTGTAATGGCAACATCCATAGCAAACGAAGGAGATAATAACAATTTCCTCTAGCTTATAGCAGCATAAGACTCTACGTAACCCATGAAATAATTTGACCCAATTTCCCTTTCACTCTTTGCCTCCGCTTCAAACTTCATCTTCTTAAAACTAGCTCCATGGAGATCGTGGTGGATAACGTTAACCTCACCTCTGGAATCGATAGGTGCAAAAATCATGTCACTCATATGATTAGTAACACCTTTTATAGGTAAATGAAGCTGGGGAAGATTATCAAAAGACTTTACTTTGTATTCCTGTTTTCCTGCTTCGACAACAAACAACTCAACTGAAGGCACTTGAAAACGTCGAATGGCAATCGCTACTTTGCCAGGGTAATTTATCAAGGTTTTTGAACCTTCGTCAAGAAAAAACAAAGTATCCATTTTCTCAGATAATCTAGCAAAGACATCAAACTTCTCAGAGTTCAAATCGAATCTCATCAGACACATTCCTTTGTTCAGGCTGGCAATGTAGTACACAAACCCATCTATACACAGACCGTCAGACCAAGTTGTGTGAGGAATGTCACAATCTATAAATCTCCATCTTTTAGGATTAGCTCCCAATGTGAATACCTGAAAGTAATTCGTCGTTGTGTGTCCTGCAACATACGGGGTGATGCACAATACTTTGTACTCATTATTGACAGGATCATATCCGAAAAAGCGCTCAGCTGGCCTTGGTCTACTAGCGCTTGTTGTTCTGTCGACAAGCTCTGGTAAATATACGGTCTTTCCGGTGCAAGGGTTACATATGATCTCTCCAATGTTCAGCAAACCATTAACGTGATAACTAGGGTAAGAGGGTTCATGCAGAGGAAGAATTATTCTGGATAGAAAAGTGGTTGGTATCGATGTTGATGACGGCAATATAGGCGAAGAAGAAGAGAAGAAGCTGCAATTTATGCATCGAGTTTGGTAATCTGTATCTTGTAAAGCGAGTAGGAAACGCAAAGGCTGAGTCAAGGATCGTGATGTGATGAAACTCTTGCTGCAGATGATTTCTTGCCATGATTTAGATACGACCATGAACCTAGCTAGGGATTTTGAAGGCAGTCGTCTAAGAGTCTCGGTCTGCAGATCCAAAGGAACAACGTTGTTGCAAAGACGAAGACTCATGGTCGGAAACTCTAGCTCTCTGTCTACTTTTTTTTTTTTTTTTTTTTTGCCGCTTTGGTATGTAAAAAGTTTTTCCTGGAATGCTTTTAATATTCCATATCTTAAAAAAAAAATATCTACTATTAATTGAAATATAATTTTGTTTAATTGTCATGTTCTCCATAAATTTAACCTGATTATTTATTTTTCATACTTTTATGATTTTCACTAATGATTAATTATTACTCGTAATGAATAATTAGATTTATTAATATATAATTAACTAAAAACTAAAAAGAATTAATATATAGTTAAGCTTCATTAAAAAAATATTTGATTGGATGATCATCATTATCTAAAAATAATTTATATTAATTAACCATAAATTAAAACTAAATCAATATATAATTGACCATTAATTAAAAGTGAAGTTCATTGATTTGATATTTATCATTATCTAAATATAATTAATATTATTTTATAAAGTCTTTATTAACATTAATGAATAACTATATTTGTTAATATATAATTAAACATAAATTAAAAACAAATTTTATTGATTTGATAATCATCCTTGTATAAAAAACAGTTTATGTTGCGTTATTCAAAAGAATATTTTAGATTAGATTTTTTAAAAGTTTTAAATTATAAAATAAAATCCCTATACATTGTATATAATATTAATGCATATATTAATGTTTTCAAATTTAGTTTATGCAATAAAAAATAATTTTATTATATTGACCAAGTTTGTCATATTGAAAAAACTTGATGTTTAATTTATTACTAAATAGTTTCAAAAGAATTAGTGTTTTTAAGTTTATGTTATGTTATAAAAAAAGTATTTATGTTACGATAAAAACTTGTATATATAAATAATTTATTTTTAACTTTTATTAAATATTTTGAATATGAGAAAATTAATTTATTTAAATTTTATTTGAACTGATAATGTATTTACTTTAAAAAATACTAGACCTTGACCCGTGCGACCGCACGGGTATTATTATTTTTTTAGTTTTTATATTAGATGAAATTTTAGTAAAAATTAATTGTATTACATTATGTTTTTTTTTTGTGTGTGTTAACAATTTATTGTATCAAAAATATTAGGTATCATACAAACAAATCTAACATGTAGAAGATATATTGAAAATATTTTTCAGTTAAAGATACATCAAATCTTGAGAAGTAAGAGTTAATATGGTATACAAAAAATGATAAATTAGTTATAACATTTCTAAGAAAAAGCCTCATGTTCAAATTATATAAAATTTTTAGTATATAAAACATTTGGATTGAAATTTTTAAAATAAAAAATGAAGTATCAATTAAATGGTTACAAATTACTTATGGGTTTAATTTTGACAGAAGAATACCAAAAAATTTGTTGTTTGATCCGTGCAAGTGTTTGTTTATATATATTTTATAAGTGATAATATATATTTCTAAATTTACCCGTTTAAATAATTGTTTAAAACGACATTTTAAACACACAATTTTATTGTTTATATTGAGTAATTTTATTTTATCTTATAAACTAACATTGTGTCATACTTATTTTAAAAATATGACCCGTATATCTGCAAAAATGTTTTTATTTTATTTTTATGTATCACAATTTTATGATAATGTATAACTAAATTGTTGTATCTACTATTTAAAGTATATGGTCCTATATATTTCTACTTTTTTAACTTTTATTATTCTGAATTTACCTTGAACTATTATTTATATAAAAATATACATAACATAATATGTTTATATTAATCTATGTATTATATATTATATAAATGTTTCTTTTGTGACTTTTATTTTAGTTATTACTTATAAATAATAAAAATATAATTATATATCTTTGAAAACAATATTGTTCATTAACTATTTAAAGATATGTAGATAATTAATAAGAAAAAAAATCCTAAAAGGTAGGTTAATTAATATTGGAATTAATTATTATGTACATGGAATTAGTAAAACAATTTCTATAGAATTTATTTATTTAATTATGAAAGATATATATGAAAATAATTATTTTCAGTAATTATTGTTTCCATAATCTTTTTAGTTAAAATTTGATTTTGGAAATGCATTAATTAAAGTGAAAAGACAAAAAATCTTATAAGGTACGATAATTAATAACTTCAGTGACATGCTATTATAAATAAAAGTGAAAACTAAGGGGTATTTTATATGGGTACTTCTCTTTTAATAATATAGATATATAATAAAGTTGAGCTTTTTTCGCCATGGGAGAAAATGACACCTAGCACTTATAACATTTTAGTTATGTACAAATCACTCTTTTTACTCATATTGTTCCCCTGGTGTTCAAAAAAAAAACTCATATTGTTCCTCTTACATAATTGTACGAAATCCATAAGTTGGGCTTATTATTTTTGAACCCATGCCTACATATATTGTCTTCATCTCCAAAACTTGGTCTACGCATCGCTAATGAATAAGTTGCCTGATGAACAACGTCCATCTATTTACCCATGAAGATCCGGAGGTGTGACAGACAATGCTTATTGCTTACCAACCTCTATTCGAAGCTGCCACCTCTAACTAATCGCTTCACATTCTTGCTACTGATTCTCCAAATCTGACACCCTTAGGTAATCAAGTCCGTCCAAACGTTGTGAGTAAGCCTCTGATCACTAAAAGCATCTTCCCACTGTTCACATGATCTCTCCAATGTTCAGCAAACCATTAACGTGATAACTAGGGTAAGAGGATTCATGGAGAGGAAGAATTATTGTGGATAGAAAAATGGTTGGTATCGATGTTGATGACGACGATATCGGCGAAGAAGAAGAGAAGAAGCTGCAGTTTATGCATCGAGTTTGGTAATCTGTATCGTGTAAAGTGAGTAGGAAACGCAAAGGCTGAGTCAAGGATCTTAACCTGATGAAACTCTTGCTGTTAATGATTTTTGGCCATGATTTTGATACGAGCATAAACCTAGCTACGGATTTAGTAGGCAACCGGCTAAGAATCTCGATCTGCAGATCCAAAGGAACAACGTTGTTGCAAAGATGGAGATTCATGGTTGGAAACCTAGTTCTCTTTTCTTTTCTTTTTTTGATCAAATGAAACCTAGTTCTCTCTCTACATTTTTTTCCGGGCATTTAAAGAGTTTTTTTTTGGGTTCTAGTATTTTGTTATTTCATATTACATATTGAATTTGTTTAGTTGTCATATTCTCAACTATAGCTAAGTTGCTTATTTGTCACATTTCAAAGATTTTGCCTAATGCTAAATTACTATACTTAATAAATATTTAGATTTATTAATATATTATTTGCCATAAACTAAAAATGAATTAATTTATAATTAACCACCAATTCTAAAAAAAAAATCTTTGATTATATGGTTATCATTATTTGAAAATAGTTTATATTAATTAATTTTAATTAAAATTGAATTAATATATAATTTACCATAAATTAAAAAATCAGTTTCATTGATTTGATAGTAAATTTTTTTAGAGTGATTTAGTGAACTACCCATATTTGAAGCTCAAATTAGCAAAATACCATTGATTGGACATGAAGGGCACTGACACAACCATTTGGCAAGGAAATGCCGAGAATGCCCTTTCTCTTTCATCTCATTAACACGAAGCGTAAAAACATTTGTTAACATATAACACTTCTGTTAACGTCTACAATATTTGTTAACAGCCAACACATTTATTACCGCGAAGCGTAAAAATAATTGTTAACAGTTAACACTTTTGTTAACGTCTACAATATTTGTTAACAGCGAACACATTTATTAACGCGAAATGTAAAAATAATTGTTAACAACTAACACTTCTGTTAACGTCTACAATATTTGTTAACCGCTAACACGACGTCAAATCTAAAACCCAGAAAATTGATATCATCAAAAAATTGAGGATTCAAAGCCACTTATGAAAAAAATAATGAAATTTAAAATTTAATTGTATATAGAATGATAGAGATTTGTAAAATAATTAGGGATTAGAGAGAAAAAAGGTCAAAAAATTGAGGATTCAAAACCACTTATGAAAAAATAATGAAATTTAAAATTTAATTGCATATAGAATGATAGAGATTTGTAAAATAATTAGGGATTGAAGAGAAAAAAAATGAGAGAAATGTCAAAGAGAGGAGAGAGAGTGTAGAGAAGGGCAAAATCGTCACACGAAAAGCAACAGTCAAATCAAGGTTAATTTGCTAATTATAGGTGGTATATAGGGTACTTTAGCCAATTAGCTCATTTTTATTTATCCTATTCTCTATGATTTCATAATTTTATTTTATTTTAATTTGAATTATAATCATAAGTATTAAAATTAAAATTTTATTTTTTATAGTTTGGCAATCAAAAAGCTTTGTATTATATAATTTTCGAAGAGTTTTGAGATATAGTTGTAATTCTATAAATTCCAATCTAAGTTTCCTAAATATTTTTTCATTAATTAATATTATTAGAAATATTATTAGGTTTGGGCTAATTATTTTTCTGCAATCTATGATTTCTTATACCCACTATTAATATAAATATATATTTAAAACTTTTTTATATAATTGTTTCTACATTATCATATGCATTTGTATGTTTATTTAAAATTTCTATAATGTAAGCCAGTGATATTTAATTGTATATATGAACAAAATATTTGTCATCAGTAAATAATAATTGGGATACCGGGGGACTAGCGCGAGAGACGCATATTCCCGTTATTATTTTTCTGATTCTTTTTATAATTTAAAAGGCTAACGAGCGCTTATGTGCATAAGATAAAAATAATCGGAGATAAAGGATATCCTTGATATAGGATCTTATGTTTAACAAGATACACAACGCATGATCCAACTGATCCAAGTAATCAGCAAACCCATTTTCTCTAAAACCTTTTTGACCAAATCGGTTTTTATGGTCATCGGCTTATGCCTTCCACCTAGTCTTTTTGTTCGTAAGACATGTAATATTTCCGGAGCTATCATTATATTGTCTGTAATTTATCAATCCACGACAAAAGCAGGTTGGGTTTTTAATATTCGTTCTAACAAAATTTTCTTTAGTCTTTAGCTTTAGATCTTTGAAACAATCATATACCCTCATATTACATAAGCTATAGGGCTGAATTTAGACATTTCGAAGGATTTTTTTTTGGGATGAGAAAAATGTTTTTATATAAAGTCAGAAGAAACATTGGCTTTGGACCCTAAAATGTTTTGAAAAAAATTACATATATATAAGTCCAAAACAATAATTTAAACCTCCAAATCGGTTTAAAAAAATTAGGTAAAGTCATTAAAAATCGCCTTAATTCTCAGCCCTGCATGTAAAACTAGGGCAAAATCGTGCGGCAGACGGAACACAGTTGACTGTTTTGTTTATATATTTGTCGTTTTATTTTTTTGACTAAGAGATAATGTGACTAAAAAAAATTTCTGAGAGAACCCCTAAATCGAGATCTCAAATGGTGAAGCAAAAAGGAAATTTGGTGGTTCCAGAGGAGCTGTTGGTGAAAATATGGTCTGGATTTTCATTGAAGAGCATTGCGAGATTCAGATCAGTGTGTAAAGAATGGAAATCAATAATCGATTCCGACTTCTTTCGAGATCTTTACATGTCTCTGAACTCCTCCTCCTCTGTGTCGTGGTCGATCATGAACATAAGGACCAACTCAGTACTGTCCTTGGAAATCGTTGGACACCATGGATGTGAGAGATGGGGACTTACCAACTCCTTAGGCTCTTCGATCAAGCATTACAATTCCGAGACCACAGTAAGAAAGACTTCTGTGTTGAGCTGCGCTGATGGATTGGTATCGCTTTACACTGAAACCAGCGAAGGGTATCCTATGTATCATGTTTTTTTTTTTTTTTTTTTTTTTTTTTTTTTTTTTTTTTTTTTTTTTTTTTT
>CAKOAT010059933.1:62764-85883 GCA_932364175.1 Eruca vesicaria subsp. sativa | reverse complement strand
AAGGGGTATTGTTGTGGGTTACAAGGTTGTCTGGGTTTTGGCATCAGTTTGGGCATCTAAGGAGCTCACGTTTATGATATATTGCTCTAAATCAGGATTGTGGAAAACGGAAAAGGTTCGTTGTCTCCGTCCTTTAATGTGGTCTAGACTAAAGTATTCGGTTCCTTTGAATGGGATCCTCCACTGGCTTGCTGCAGTTGGTAACAGCCTGGACGCAAACTATGTTGTATCGTGTGATTTCTGCCATGATAATCTTGAGTGTCGTATTAGACCTTTTCCTGGTATCCAGCAATTTGGAGGTAAGCAACGTTTCAAGAGAACAATCACTTCCTCCGCAGGATTTGTAATGTATTGTAACGTTTTCAATAGGGGAAGCGTACTCAGGGTTTGGAGGCTGGTCAACTATACAGATGATGATCCTCGGGCATGGCAACTATCCTGGAAACTCGACACCAAGTCTTCTTTGGTCGGGTTTGGTGCTGATTATTTCCCTGTTGTGATGCATCCTTTCATCTCTGAGATCATATACCTGTGGAGTAGGAACAAGAACGCCCTGGTCTCGTTAAACTTGAGGACTCACAAATTTAGTCTTCATAAAGAAGAGTCCGAGAACAAGTCTATAGATGGTTGCATCATGACACTTAGGGGTTGCAAAGAGTGTATGGACTCCGTCTATGAAGTTTTTATAAACGAATTGCGCGGTGGTAATCACACGCTCTACTTTTCACAGTATGTACTCCCACGCTGGTTTAACCCGCTCCCTCAGCTTTCTCCGTGAGTGTGTTTCTTCTTTTAGCGTAACTTTTCTCATTTGCTTCTTTTCAATTTCTGAGTTTTTTTTCTTTTTCTTTTATCATTAGCTTATTTATAAGGATTTTCATTGGTTGGTTCATCCACTTGATCTCTTTTTCTTTTATCATTAGCTTATTTATAAATTACTGTTTCTATTAGTTTTATTCAAAACGTATTTGAATGACAAATAGAAAGCTCTACTACCGTATTTTGCTTCGACAAGCCTTGGTATATCTATGCCCTTTCCGTTGATAGAGTTAATCTTGGCCAAAACAAATAACAAGGCAAAGCTTAGACAAACAAAAAAAAACAAATAGAACTTGGACAATGATAACAAAGCTGTGAGGTATAAGCTAAGCATTTCGTTTCTGGTTTGTCTTGGCTAAAATCACGTCCCGATTGAAACGTCCAACAGTTTGAGATGGTTGCAGAAGGTGATGAGGTGCTGTCATGAAGTCTTTTAGCGTCACGTAAAATCAGCCAGTCAGAGAAAGCATTCCATGTGTAAAAGCCTAAGAATTTGTACCCCATCCGCCTGAGAGAGTGGCTCCAAAGTTCTTGGCTCCATTCACAGCGAAGGAAGAGGTGGTGGTCTCTACTCTCAGTGAAAATGTTGCAAAGACATGCTTCAGTAACGACCTATTGGGTAATGTGACATATGCTGTAGTGGCCTGGACAAAGCCATTGGACACCATGTTTTTTTTTTTTTTTACTTTCTTGTGCATTGCACAATGCAAAGCTTATTAGAAATAACATGTCGCGTTTACATGTTGAAACAAACGTCATCAACGATAGTGGCAACATCCCACGACAAACGAAGGAAATAATAACTCTACCTAGCTTAAATCAGCAGAAAATTCTCTGCGTAACCCATGCAATAATTTGATTCATTAAAGCAATCATACTTAGCGTCAACTTCAAACTTCATCTTCTTAAAACTAGCTCCCTTGAGATCGTGGTGGATAAAATTAGCCTCACTACCGCAACATCTAGGTGCAAAAATAATGTCACCCATATGATTAATAATACCTTTTATACGTAAATAAAGCTGGGGAAGATTATGGAAAGACTTCTCTTTGTATTCCTGTTTTCCTGCTTCGAAAATGAACAAATCAATTGAAGGCACTGAGTGAGTGAGAAGGCTGAATGGCTATGGCTACTTTTCCATGGTAGTTTATCAACTTTCTAGAACCGTCGTGATGAATATACAAAGATTTCATTTCCTCAGAAAATCTAGCAAAGATATCAAACTTCTCAGAGTTCAAATCGAATCTCATCAGACACATCATTCTTGTGTCCGTCTTCGCAATGTAGTACACAAACCCATCTATACATAGACCATCAGACCAAGTTGTGTGAAGAATGTCACAATCTATAAATCTCCATGTTTTAGGATTAGCTCCCAATGTGAATACCTGGTAGTGATTCGGTTTTGGGTGTGGGTCAAGATACTCGGTGATGCACAATACTTTGTACTGATTATTGACAGGATCATATCCGAAAAAGCGATAGGCTAGCCTTCGTCTACTAGCAGCTGTTGCGTTGGAAAGCGTGGGTAAAGATATGGTCTTTCCGGTGCAAGGGTTACATATGATCTCACCCATGTTGATCAGACCGTTGACGTAATAACTAGGGTTCGAGGCTCGACGGAGAGGAAAAGTTATTTTGGATAGAAAAGTGGTTGATATCGATGTTGATGACGACGACAGCGAAGAAGAAGAGAACAAGCTGCAACTTAGGCGTCCAGTTTGGTCATCTTTCTCGCGAAAACAGAGTAGGAAACGCAAAGGCTGTTTCAAAGATTGTAATCTGACGAAACTCTTGCTGAGAATGATTTCTCGCCATGATTTAGATACGAGCATAAACCTAACTACGGATTTTGAAGGCAAACGGCTAAGAATCTCGATCTGCAGATCCAATGGAACAACGATGCTTCTCCTCTTGTTGGAAAGACGGAGACTTCTTCGGATCATGGTCGTAAACCCTACTTTTCTTCCTCTCTCTCTCTACATCTTTTCTCCTTCTTCATGTTCTTTTTAATAAGGCCACATCAGTATGGTTAATGGGCTTCCCACCTTCATTTCGATAAGTTTTCAGTCTAATAAACAAAAAATCATTCTAGTTGTGTCTAAACTAGACTTTGTGTTTTCATGCACCATGTGCAATGATAAAAAAAAAAATTAATTCTATTTAAAAATAACATTTTCTTAATATTTTAGATTTATTATTTACACAAATAGTTTACGATAAATATTGATTTAATTAAATATAAAAATAAAATAAAAAATATTATTATTTGAAATTATATTTAAGAATAAATATGTATATTTAATTATAATTTATATTTTCATTTATTTATTTTGATTAAGATATATTAAATTAACTTGTATTAAAAATCACTAGATTATATAAAATTTTTATAATTATAATGTGAAATTAGACAAGATTTCTAAAATTTATAGATATCAAAAAGAAAAAAATGATATATTTTTTTTTAAAAAAGATGAATACAATTTTGAAAATCTTGTTTAGTAATAAAAATTATATGATTATGATATATTTAAATAATAATTTTTTAGAAATTATTTTATATTTCCATTATTATATTATTTAATCCTATTGAATATATCTATTTTAGTGATGTATGATTGATTACAATATTCTACAAAATTTACCAAAAACAGAAATCAATATTAAATATAGTTATTCAAGTTATATTTAGCCATAAGACATGTCATCATTTCTAATATGTCATATCATTATTTTTTGGTGAAATTGAATGTAGATATGGCATATGTCAAAATCACTTCACAAATACTGTATAGAGGATAAGGAGTCCATGCGATATTATACGGAAATTCATTTCTTATAAAAGTAAATATGTTTTATTTTATAAAATAACCTTTTATAAATAATGTTTACAGTTGTTTTAAAGAAAATATATGTATTGTAAAATTATCTTGCATACAACTGTTATTCTTTTACTGAAAATAATAAAATATTTATTTTAATATTATTTTGAAATATAATTTGAAATATGTAGATACAAAATAAGATAGATGTTTTATTATCCGTTTAGCTAAGTTTTTTTAAAAATTCGAAAATTTTAATGATATTACTTATTATTAATAGCAATAATTTATGATAAGACAAAATGCTTTGTAGAATAAGACAATCAAACTTCCATTCTATTATTGGCTAGTATCCTAGAATAATAACTAAATATTTGCGTTTACTATTTTTCTTCAAGATGTTTGATAATAAATTTAAATAGATCTTTATTTTAACTACTTATTTAGTTTTAATTATGATTAGCTTTTAAAACGTGCGCTCGCGCGGATGTTTGTTTTTTATAATTATATGTTTTAAAATTATCAAAATACTATAAAATTAACTGTTTATGCCTTTTATGTTATAGATTATGTTATCAATGATTGATATTGATGTGTCTTGTTCAATGTGATCAGTGTTCACTTATAAACAATGAGATTATGTTTTTTTATTTTGTTTTTTTGTTTTATTTAGTTTATTTGGTAAAGTAAACGGTAAAATGTAAGAGCTTTCCTATATAAATTTCAAAATTGTTATTGAGATTTTTTAAATACAGATATATTATTTAGACAAAAAATAATAATAATGAAACCAAGTTTAAAGAAACACTATAAATGAGAAGATATTTAACTAAAATTATTACTTTAGATTATTTGCTTATGAATTTATAATTAAAACTGGCCAAAACTTAATTAATACAAGAAAGATTGTGTACACATGGACATCCGTGAAAAAAGACAAAGATAGTTTACACATCGTGCAAAGACATAGTGTACACATGGGCATCATGTAAAAACATATTTTAAAAAAAATTTAAAAAGTTTACAAAGATGGTTTTTTGAAAAATGGTTTTGCAAGTGTAGAAAACATTATATAAAAAAAACACACTACATGATGGTGAGGCATTAATAACCCTTTAATTACACTTGAAATGTTGAAAAATACATTTAGATATAAAAAATTATATAATGCATCAACACATATATTTTCTTTATTTTTATTATCATAAAATTTAATCACTAGTTTTCAAACAAAAATAAAATATAGTGTAATTTTCAAAATATAATTTCATCTAAATTGAAAGATTGCAAATTTGGTATAATATCAGGTAGCAAATTTTTCATAATACTATACCCTCTCAGTGTAAATAATACACCTTGTTCAAAAACAATTATCTAATAACATAGTGTAAATAATACACCTTGTTGCACTGTCCAGTCCATGTGTATAGATGTCCATGTATACACTGGCCAAAAAGACAGAAAGATGAAAGATGATAAATGAATCATATCAACTACAAAACTTTCTCTTGCCCAACTTTTTCAGACAGCTATCTCCGTGTAACAAAAGTCGACCTGTAGGAGATGATGAACATGCTGGGCTATATCCTCATCTTTCGTTTTTTTTTCTTATCATCTTTTTCACATCCTTTTCCAAGTTTTCAAGTGGTATAGCCGCCAAGAATCTCTTAATGTACTCTCTACATGAATCTTTGCCTTGGCACACAATTTCTGATTTTGACTCCTCTGGTTGAAGATTCTTGTGGATGACGGTTTTATCATCAAACTTCAAAATGTAAGCTTGATGAAAATTCTCGAAGAGCCTTTCTCCAAGGGAGTCAATGATATAACAAGCTTTTTCTTCCACTTTGAGAACAAAGAAGTGACGATTCCAGCCCACAATGTAAACACCCGGAGGAGAGTCATTAGTAATCATATCCCATATACAATCGAAAGAAGCATCAGTGGGAACAAACTTGGAAACTAAATTGCTGACATTCTCTGGAGAGAAAAACCCGACAAAAGACTTCTCGGAGTTAAGAGTTAGAGCCCGGATCTTTGCTCCTAACACAACTTCGAGATTAAACTGATGGTTAGGGAATTCCTTCTTGTATGTACTGTTTTCATAGAGCTCTCTCCACTCCAAGGAACCTTGTTTGATCAATTCCTCGAACTGAGACCTATTAGGCATAAGATTACCATTCTTTTGGAACCATTCGGCAAGAACCACTACAATAACCGCACATGCATTCTCACCCTTTACAATAGTGCTTGTCTGGTCAATGGAAGCAAAAAAGACATTTGTCCGAAGTTTCAAGTGTTTGTTGCCTTTGCATATCACTTCTTTCTCTTCCCACCTTTTGTTGAGGAGTTCACCATCTTCTTTTAATTCTTCCAAACTAGCGGCCTTAAGAGAAGGATGAGTCACTTGTCTGGCACCCTCACTAACTTTCTTCTCCAAAGAGGATTTCTGAATATCCTTGGAATCAACTAGCTTCTTTAGGCATTCAATCTCTTGAGTAAGTTTGTTGATGAGGTTTAATAGTTTTTCAGCATCAGCTTTAACAAAATCATTTTCCTTTTCCATAAAGGTTAATCTTGCTTTGAAATCTGTCTCAGCGTCCTCCACTTTCTTCTCCAAAGAGGATATTTGAGTATCCTTGGTATGACCTAGCTGCTTTAGGCATTCAATCTCTTGAGTAGATTTGTTGATGAGATCTTGATGTTGGTGGAATAGTTTTGCATTTTCCTTTTCCATAAAGGTTAATCTTGCTTTGAAAGCAGTCATGTGTGTCTCAGCCTCCCCCACTTTCTTCTCCAAAGAGGATATTTGAGTATCCTTGGTATGACCTAGCTCCTTTCGGCATTCAATCTCTTGAGTAAATTTGTGGATGAGATCTTGATGTTGGTGGAATAGTTTTGCATTTTCCTTTTCCATAAAGGTTAATCTTGCTTTGAAAGCAGTCATGTGTGTCTCAGCCTCCCCCACTTTCTTCTCCAAAGAGGATATTTGAGTATCTTTGGTATGACCTAGCTCCTTTAGGCATTCAATCTCTTGAGTAAATTTGTGGATGAGATCTTGATGTTGCTTTGCATCATTTTCCATAAAGGTCAATCTTGCTTTGAAAGCCATGTTTGTCGTCTCAGCCTCCCCCCACTTTCTTCTCCAACAATCTGAGCCATTCAATCTCTTCACTCAAATTATGTTGCTCCAATAGTAGTTTTGAAGTAATAGTCATGATCAGATTTGAGAGAAGCACTTTCCCTTTCTATTAGGCTGAATCTTGCTTTTAGATGAGCAAGGCCCCCACTCAGTTTCTCTTCGGTAAAAGCAGCTGCAGATTCTGCTCTTTCAATCTCCTGAGTCACCTTGTTGAGGTGTTTCTCTATTTGTTCTCCTATGTACACTCTAAGCGTCTACATACATACATAAAAGAGATTGAATGTAAAGAAAGTAAGACTAATCATATAATTGAAAAGTGTAACTTACTTTTTGCAGCTTGGATTGAATTTGATCTGAGTTCTCCGAGTAAACATTTCCATGGGTAGAAGTACCGATCAAGTTGTGGGAGTAAACATTTCCATGGGTAGAAGAACTGATCAATTCCTCCTGATGAGAGGAAGAATCCCCATCCCCAAAAGTAGCTTTCCGCTTCTTACTCTCACTCTTACTCTTACTCGAAGCCAAAGACTTGGTAACTCTTAAAAATTGCTCCAAATGATTAACATCACTGGTCTCAAACTCATCAACCCTAACCCTAAGCATCTCACTAGAGGAGTTCTGAGCAAATTTTGCTGCATTCTGGAGGAAGATTTTCAAATCATCCGATTGGTTTACCATAATGTATTTGAGGACACTCTACAAAAAAAAAAAAAAACAAAGATGCAAGAGAACAATACTCTTTAATACAAAATTCATCACAAATACATAATCAAGAAGCTAAACCCATACAACCCAAAATGAAATTTTTGATAATCCTACCTCAAAATCCGAAGCAGAAGGAGGTTGAACCTTGAGTAGACGGACAGGAGGAGGTTGAGTTCGCAGAGCGTTGAGATTCGTAGAGGGGTCGCAGAAGGAGATGAGGGAGATGAGGGGTCGCAGTTAGGAGAGCGTTGAGATCGTGTCGGAGAGCGTTGAGATCGTTGAGATAGAAACGAGATCGTGTCGGCGCTGATAGAAACCGATTTTTTCGGAGAGCGTTGAGATCGTATGGGAAGCAGGGTGAACCTTGAGATTCGTTGAGGAAGTGTGGAGGATCTTGACTCTGGAAAGTGAGATCGTGTCGGCGCTCATAGGAAACCGATTTTTTCGGAGAGCGTTGAGATCGTATCCGAAGCAGGGTGAACCTTGAGATTCATTCGTAGAGGAAGTGTGAGGATTCTTGACTCTGGAAAGTGAGATCGTGTCGGCGCTGATCGGAAACCGATTTTTTCCTTTTTCTCCCTATAATTTTTTTTTTTTAATAACACCAATTTTTTTTTTTTTGTGCCCAGGCAAGCGATACCACTTCTCCTGCAATATCAACACCAACATTCAATGTTATGAAAGCTCAAAGTAAATTGTTTGGGCTTATTTGCTAAATAGCTAGGAAAAAAAGAAAATTAATTTTTTAGGAGAGTGAATAGAGAGAGATAGGAAGAAAGAAGGGAAGAGAGAGTATGATTTTGGCTATTTAGCTGGGTTTTTGTGTGGTGATAGAATTTGAAAAATACAAGAATTTAGCCAATTATGGGTTATTGGTTAATAATTGACTGATATTTATTTTTAGTTTTTAATAAAACTAGATTCGCGCGCGGATTATATATTTTAAATTCATTTCTACTTTTTTGAGAATTATGATAACTATTTTTATTAAATTTTTAAAAACCATAATTTTCCATAGTTTTTTAACAATTAGAGTATGTAAATTTTTCGTCAAAACACAAATTTTATTTTCATAAATTCTTAATTCTTGTAAGATCTTATGTTACTCATATTTAAATATGTAATATATATTGGAAACTTTGGCAAATGATCCAAGTAATGTTTATTGTTTCTAAGTATAACTAACACAAATGATCCAAGCAATGTTTATTATTTCCAAGCAATTCCTTTCAACAATTTGGTTTGAATAATTTTAAATTTTCGGTTAACTACAACATCAGAAAATGATTGCTACTTTATTTTTATAACCACATCATGTTTCACACAAACATGAAAATATTGTGATCCATTTTAAACCAAAACGAAGTTAATCTCACCTCCTCTACTGATTGCTCCAGTTCTATGTAGAATCATAATGACACAGTGTATAACAGAGAAGTTCCAACCACACTGCTTAATATCTCCCATTATTCTTTACCATACCTCTCATTATGATGCCTAAGGCCTTTAGTTACTCTGCCCGTACTAACAACACAGATTTGCTTCGATTTCCTTTGACTTATTTTGTTCCCGACATGCCTCCTCTGGAAGAACTTGTCAGTTTTCTGTAACACGTAGCTCTGTTGTCGTAGCCTAACGACGTTGAACACTCTTTTTGTACGGTTTAAGAGTGGAGATAACATTTACTGATTTTGGTTGCTTAACTGTTTGATTTATTTTCTTTTGGCCATTTCTAAACTATAATAAGATTGTGAATTATACGTTTGTCAAAATACCAAGACTAAGTTCAGAATAAATAGACAAAAGTATCAAAATGTTTGTTTTAGTTGAGTTTTCTTAAAGATCATCTTCTGAGTTCCATTGCCGTTTTTTTTACTCGAACTCATGCATTAGAGTTGATTATTACCTTGTTTCTAAAGTTTTTGTTGATTTTTATTGTGTTTTCAAAGTAAAACTGCATTATGAATGCAAATATGAACATTAGCTTCCCTATAAATAAGAGGTATTATTCGTAAAATATTACATATTAATTTGTTTTTTACTTTTATATATATATATATATATATATATATATATATATATATATATATATATATATATATATACGGATAACAACTCATATTTCTAACTATTAATGCTTTGCAACTCCGTGGACATAGATGTTTGGTTGTTTTTAGAGTGAAAGCTTTACAATCTATAATATTATTTTGTATAAGATGGAACATATGTTAGAAATATAAATATTGTATTTCAAATGTACATGTTTTAAAGTAACTAACTATGAGTTTTGTTGTAGCTTCAGGATTGTGGCGTTTAATTCATTGCATCATGTGTATTTCTCAAAATACATTTGATTTAGCAGACGTGATTAGTTGACCATTTTTAGTTTATGTTGTTTACGAAAGTTGACAATATACCTGGAAAGTAAAACATGCTAATTTAGATGTTCAAAACAAAGATATATTGATAGGTATGAAACTGGAAGATTTTTTGGATTTTAAAATAAATAGTTTTAATAAACATTGTATCGTCTGATAAATTGTAATTTACCCCTTGTACCAATATATATATTTGTGTTAGTAATTAATTGATTAAATATTCTTAAATTGATATTTATATGAGAATTGAATCCAAACAAAATGTTTAATAAAATACTAATTGAACATCTTTGTAGAAATAAATTCTTTTAAGATATATATATTAGAATATTTATATTTGTTTACAGTGACAAAATATGTATCCAGCAATTCAAATAAGTCATTTATAAGTCAAAAAGAAATTTACAATTTTTATAATATTATTTGAGTAATATTATTTGAGAAGTCAATTTTTAACATTTGGTTTTCACAATAATTATTAGAATGGTTAGTTAGGTGTCATTATTTATATTTGTTTTTATTCTTGGATAATCTTTGTTATTTTGAGTTCTTATTTTAGTTTCCTTTTTTATGTTGGCTTTCAAATCACATATATAAAAAGGCAATATATATAATAAAACGTGGTCATTATACTTATTAACATTTTTTATTTTTTGTTAATCTTTGTTATTTTTGAGTTTTTATTTTAGTTTCTTTTTATATTGATTTTCAAATCACATATATAAAAGGAAATGTTATAAACTATAAAACGTGGTCATATATACTTCTTAAAAAGAAAATTTCATAAACAATAAGAATCATAAGATCATTAAACACCTTATTATTGAATAAGAATGATTGTTGATGTTTAAAACTGTTTTAAAAATAAGAATCCATAACAACTGATTTAAGTATTTGATTTTAGAACCATAAAACTGAATACAAAACGGTACTTGCCCTTTCAATAGCTTCATTTACCTTTTGAGTAGGAATCAGCTCTATGTTCGGATAAATCTTATGACCTGCACAGAAATCTACCATCTCTTGAGTTACCCCCAGTTACACTTCCCGCAAGCATTCTCATACCTGTATCAATGATCTTTATGGTTTAAGCATCTTAAGGGCATGAATGTAATGTAAAACTGAATTACAAAGAGCTTTAGAGATGCATACCAAGGTTGAGAGTTGCAGGTTGGATTTTAATCTCACTTGGGAAACCAACCAAGACATAAGTTCAAGCAATCTTCAAAAGCGACATGTAAGGATCAAATGGGTGGTTACCAGATGCTGTGTCAATAACAAAGTCTAGAGACTTCGCTAGATTTTTTCCCTCCTTAAAAGCACTCTTGATCTGTTGCATTCAACACTACCAGTAAGGTCACTGTTTTCACGTGTAAACAGTAGAAGATAACTTTAATCTTCAGATAGTAAATATGATACTGCAATGTTCGTAATTAATGTGATGTTGAACATGCTAAACTTAACCTGTTGAAACAGAGCATCATCATTAGTAGCGTGCTCGAGTTCCTTTGTGCCATCTTGGAACATCAAGGTGACCTATAAGATGGTATTGCAATGTGGCTAGAGTAGCCTCCTTTAGTAACAGAGCAATCATAATCAACGCCATTAAAAGTGAAAACTTGCCCTTTCACACAACTAACATCTTGTCCATCATCACAGCAATCACACTCCCTGTCCAACACCAACATGGTCACCATTAGATCCAACCTTATTCACGATTTTCCACCAATCTCATGCCTCAAAACAGAGGAATATTTAAAAACAGAATAGTGAGTAGTGAAGGTCAAAGTTGGAAGCTTTGACAGATGGGTTTTGTTACAAACGTACCCAGGAACCAAAGGGTACTTAGAGTCTCTATGTTTGTTGATCTACATCGCCATAAGCCAAAGTCTCACCCAGAACCTGTCCAAGGAAAAAAAAAACAATATTTAGTGAATAAGAAAAGTTGCAAGATAGTGTAGTAGACCGCTTACCTTCAAAGCTGCCTCAGTACACTCCTAACTTTTTAGGCGTGTCATGCTCGAGTTGCTACCCCTAAAGCTCAGCTAAGCACACCAGAGCTGAAATTTGGATTTATTCCAGGTTATGGAGGTACATATTTGTGTTTGTTCATCTTGGTCTTTCTTTTAAGTAGACAAAGACAGTTTTGTTCATCAGTGGAGACCTTTCAATAGTGAATGGTGAATAACCAATGCTAATTTTCGATATGAAGGAACGCAACGACTTCCAAGATTAGTAGGTCTTGGAAATGCAACTGATATAAACCTGGTATGAATGGTGTTTCACGCAGTTACCAACCGTTATATTACCAAGCATGCGATAATCTGGCTGAGAATTTTGTAACCTTTTGTAGCTTTCCAAGTCCATAACGTCAGAGGAAGGGCAGAAGCTGGGTCTCATTGATGCTTTGGTGCCGTCTTGAGAGTTGTTGAGCACGTCCAGAAAGTGGGCTCTAGACATTGCAGATGGACGTAAACCTTTTTTGCGTTCACTGCACATGACCGACAAAATTGGTTCTTTATCTGAAGTTCGTGCATAGTAGAAAACCATGGCCAGGAAAAAATATTTCTCACTACCTTTGTGCTCGTTTGTTTCTTCTTCTCTTTCTCTCTCAAATTCCACTCATATATGGGAGTGAAATCACGATCATCTAACTTATGTATCACATACTTCTTCCCAAGGAGTTCATCCTAATAGTCTGTCTCTCTACACACTGCAAAAATTGTTGCAACCTACATATCGAACATATAATTAGCTTTTGCCACTGCCTCATGTCCTAAATAAGAACCGCTCAGTGAGTTGGACTATTAAGGTATTCTCCGTGTTGTAGAAAATAGTGCTCAAAGTCATTACCTCTCAAGATGACTTTGAACCTGCATAATTTTCATTATCAAAATAAAAATGAATTGCAGAGGTTGAATTCAGGAAGCCGACCTGAAACAAAACTTGTGTCAGTTAACATTTTAAGACCAGCTATATGTACTGATTTTCATCATTAAAACAGTGTTGATACTGTTAAAACTTGTAATAAAAATCTATGTTAAATATTTGGTTCATCACTTAAACTCTAACATACTAAAAGTCCTAAACATACCTCTTCATCAATTAGAAGCATCTCCTGACCAATCAGTTTCTTCGTCCTTGGATTGATAGCCTCCCAGAAGTGGATCAGACGAAACCTCAGAGCTGCTTCATGTGGGCCAAGAGAAACATCTCTGAAGAGCATCAGTGGGACTTCAACCGGTGCCATCGATGTTGGAGACGAAACAGCACCCTTGCCGTGAGGCTTCGTGACAACGGCGGAGGAAGCAGAAGACGTAGAGTCGGGCGTAGCAATGGCGGAGGAGGAGTCAATCTTCTTACCGGGTTCCATGGAGACAAATATTTGAGAGAGAGTAGAGATAGAGTGGAGTTTCGTTTCAGCTTAAGCGATAAAGTAACTTGGAGTGAAGATGTATTAATAGTGGAAAAAGAAGGGAGATGAAGGGATTCCATTGAATTAGTAATGGAAAAGATTGATGAGATCAGGGAGTGGAGCAATAAAGCTGATAACAGAAGAGATTAAAGACTCAAAACGGAAGAGAAGCAATGGGAACTGAGAGACTCGAAAGGTTGCAGGGGGCCGATGGAGTTTCAGGTGTGAAATGAAAGAAGCGTAGAATTAGGGTTCGTTCAACAGAGAACGAAACACACCAAATAAAAACGTGGGCTTTTCTGATTGTTTGCTAAAAACGTATTAAGCCCAAACAGACCAAATAAAGCCCATACGCAAGAAGGAGAAAGTGACGTGGCACTAAGACAGATTCTGATTGGCTAAATATAAATGCACACGTGGCTAGTGTTAGAAAGTAAGAATAGTGCCTTTTAATAGAGTAAAGATGCTCAAACTTTGTTTTCATCAGAATATATATGGATTAGGCTTTAACTCTATTTAATGGACCAGCTTATTGAATATTAAGAGCATGAATGGTTCTTCCGCCATCACCCGCAAATGCAGCTTTTGCGATTGGTAGCGGTTGTTGGTGTTTTGCAACAATCACAAAAACGCTATTAACCGCTTCAAATCGTTCTGAATCTCTAAAATTCAAAAGTTGGTTTCAACTAGCGTTTGCGGTTACGGGCGATTGCGAGAGGATAATTTTTTTTTCCAAACTATATAAATATAAAAATAAATTATTTAATTAAAATTCTAAATTAAAATAATTGTAATACTGAAATATTTATATTATAAAGTTTTCAAAAAAAAATATTTTCTTTAATTTTTAAAAAATTTAAAATTTTATATTTATCATGAAAATATGATTTTAATATTTTGATAATTATATAAAATATAAATATTGTTAATTTATTACTTAACCGCTATTGTATTTGATGAGAAGCCAATCATAAGTATCCCGCAAACGCAACATTTTTTAATCATTGAATCAGTCGTCTAAATCTCTTACTAACACTTAAAATCGTAATCTCTCGTATCTGCAAACGTCCGCAACTACAACTGCAACTGCAACCGCAATCGCTGCGTTGTAACCAGTCAGACCCTAAATGTAGGTTGTTTGAAAAAAAAGAGCAAAACCACAATGTTTTATTTATAGTGGCATAAGATTATAATTTTTGAGAAAAACTAATGGATATTTCTTATTTGTACTCCCCTTTTAATAATTTAGATTTGTCAATTTTATAACTCCTTTGAGAGAGTTAGAGATTGACAACCAATTAGTCAAGAATTATAATTGTTAAAATCAAAAGTTGGAAAGGTTCATCATCAAAGTCTACAATTACCATTAACTTTAAGGGTTTACTATAGTTGCAATAGTTCATCACCATGCAAAGCTTACGATCACCAATAGTTGTAATGATTTATAAATATATAGTATCATAAAATAATTAACTCATATAAGCAAATATATGTAGACGATGTTAATATTCTTTGAAATGTATATAAACTGGATATAAAAATGAACTAAAAATAACTCACTAAAATCTTATGCAAACTTTAGGATACAAAAATATATCCTCAGACATTTTGAGAATCATTTTAAAATGTATGAATTTTATAAAATAAAATAAAACACATCTTTAGACAAAAGATAACTACTAAAATCTATATAAAAAAAGGATAAAACACAAATTCGTATAAATTTTGTACAATATTTTAAAATTCAATGGAATTTTAACATGAAATGACACATTTTTATAAAAATATACTTCCTTATATATTTTAACAATCTCTTAAAAATTCATGAAATATTTAGGATAAAAAGACACATCATTTCACACATTCAAAAGGTTAACAAAGAGTTATAATAATGGTTAAAAGTAGGTTGCAAGGAAAGGAAAATAGATACGTGGAAACAAAATATTTCGAAACGTGGAAACATGATTTTCAAAAATAATAGAAATGGAAACGCTTTAGAAACATCTATCATATATATATGATTAATTAATATGTAAGCTTAATTTATTTTCTTTGATTTATCTAAGAGAGAAAATTAAGTAATATAAGTGTTATTTTTTGCTATATTTTATAAAAATTCTAATCAATAATTAGAAAACTAACACATATTATCATTCAATACAACTATGGAACCAATTTCATTCCAGAACAAATCATTATACCGAAATGATAACAAATATGAAAAGATAATATTAAAATATAAGTTAATAAATATGTAATCACTAACATCAAATGAAAAATAAATATTCTTTCGCGTTTTTAATCAGAATCGTGAGTTTCCAAATCAGAAACCTAAATTTCCATCGTATTTCCAAAATGTAATTTTCAAAAAATGTGTTTTCAAAGAGTTTCCTCAAGTTTCCAAGAGCTTCAGATTCCGAAACGATTCTGAAACAAGAAATAGAACTTGACCAGAGTTTCCAGGCAACCTAGACTAACACCAATTCATCACCAAAAATTGTAATGGTCGGTTACAAACAAATAGCTATTTCTATTTTATGAGTTGAAATTTTTTATCTAGACAATTGTAATAGTTCAGTTAAATGGTATAAAAGATTCACTTAAATCTCCAATAATCATTTATTATTTAACTGTTGCTAGAGATTTAATTAATAAATAACACATATATCAGACCGTTCATAAATAACAAATGTGCATAAATAAAAACAAAATTATGGTTTCCATTTTATTAATACTTATATATTAATAGATAAAATAATATAAATAGACTCTGACAATTTATCTGAAATATGAATTAACAAAATTGAATAAAACAAAAAAAATCTGGACCAAAATGATTATAAATCATAAAATATAATTTAAAAACTATATACTTAATTTTTTTACATATAATATCATAAAATGAGTAGAGTACCCAACAAACCGAATTGCCATAACATTCTTAAGACAAATTTTAAGATTCTTTAAAATGTACATAAAAAGGATAGGAAATTAAGAGAAAAGAACTTATTTAAACATATTGCGTTTTAAAATGAATAGGTGCCTTTTTAGACATTTCTAATAATCTATTAAAAATATATTGCAATTTTTAGAATGAAAAGACACAACTTTAGATGACAAGATAACTCTTAAAAATCTATGCAACTTTTAAAATGAAAAGACATATAAGCAAAAAAGTCACATCCTCATTTTGACAACCAATTAAAAACCAATGCTACTTTTAAGATAAAAACACAAATTTTAAATATTTTTATTATTGTATTAAATTTTTTCATCTCTAGTGGTAATACTTTGCATTTTCATTACTTCAATTAGCACATGACAAAAATTAAATAATAATACGATAAATATTTTTTTTATTGTATAAGAGCCAATCTATATTTAGTTAGTTAATTCAATATTGAATAGATTCTCATTCATTCATGAACATATACAGTTTCATCAGTTTTAAAGAGTGTTGATGAGATTTGTTTTAATCTTTTTTTTTGTCACACAAAAGATTGTATTAATCTAGAAAGAGTTTAAGCGATTACATCCAGAACTATGCTCAAAGATAAAAGGATAATAAACGGAGGAATCCTCAACGGTTTGATGAACAACATAAAGCAGAACACAGTAGCAGAACAATAGATAAACAAAGTTAACGAGATATGCTTGCTCGACAAGCGGAGAACCATGGGAGATCTTCAGACCTATCCCTGAATAGGTTACCACGAGCATGGAATAGTCGCAATCGACGTTGATTAAACCAAACTGCAAAGCTTGGAATGATGCGGAACGAGCAAGAACAGCTCTAGCTCCGACGAGTTCTCCGAAGAGATTAAAGAAACCTGTGATGGTTGGACAAATAGTAACCTTAAATTAAGCACAACATCATGGCTGTGGGCTATGTGACCCCTATACTCCGATTCCATATATGTATATGATGTTGAAGAGCACAATATAGATGAAACTATCGGACGTCGGATAAGAACGGCATTGACGTAAACACATGGACTAGGTGAATCCAGTACTGAGAAGATGGCCACATCCACAACAATAAACATAGAGAGGAGTTTGACGAGGGCTTCTAAGACAGAGTCATGCTTTAAGTTAATACAAAAACTTCTAATTCCAGCATTACCGTGATGGAACCATGAAGGTTTGACTAAATTAAAGCCCATCTGCTCGTCGTTGAACTCAAGATCATATTTTAGGAGTGCAAACAATACTATCATTCTCATTCGCTGCAGTCTCCTAATCAAAATAAGTATTTTTATTTTTTGTACTTTATAAACAAGGTTAATTAAATTTTATCATGTAAAATAATTTTCATGAAAGTTAGTACATGTAACATAAAATTTATTTAGTAAATTGATTAATAAATAAAAACCTTGTTATAATATTTAATTTAATAGCATGTAAATAGGAAACTAAGACATATAATAATTATTATCGGAGTGTTATTTATTTCCTACTATAATAAAATGTTTATGATGATATGTATCTCTATAATTTGAAAACGTTTTATTATTATATTTCTTTACCATTGTATATGTAAGAGTTTTAAGTTAAAGGTTTGACCCTAAAAGATCCAAAAAGAAAAATCCAAAGAAAAATATAATCACCAAAATGTGATTTTTTAAAGTTCGTTATGGATTTTTGCATCTAAAATTTACCAGAAGATTATTCCGAACGATTTGACATATGTTGCTTCTTCACAAGATAAAATGGCAATGTGATTTTCATCAGCCAAAGAAAATTATTGGCATAAATAAAGAGATGTTGGTGGACTGATCACCCACCATGAATCTTTATAATATTGGTGAATTCACGTCATAAAGTCTTTAATGACTATAGCAAATTGACTGTGATAAGTGATAAACATTTTGAGTAGCACTAGTTCGCATCAAACCAATAAGTAATCACTAGTTCTCCCGTCATAGGTATTGGGTCAGAAACCTACCATTTTCCATCTATGAATGTTGAATGTGCAATATACATTCTAGTTGCTCCACCATCGAGCTTTAATTAAGATGAGTTTTCAAATGAGGTTGGAAATATATGTTGGATATGAGTCTCCATTGATACTCAAGAAGCATGAGCCATCCCTGAAGGATATATGTAAGATTCGACATGGATACTAAAAATGAATTAGTATTTTCAACATAAGGGGAAGAAAAATAAACAGCTGAAAAATAAAATAAGTTAATATGAATTATCATTGACCCTCGGACTTAAAAGAATGTAAAACAGAAGTCCAAAAGATAATTCAATTACAAAGCTAAGTAAAACAGGTGTCAGACACATTTACTGACCCATATAAATAGAATGATCAAGTCACATATACCAGCTGTTAATGCTCCAAAATAATTGATATTCTAGAAGAACAATATCAAACTGCCAGACATGTCTGAAGCTTTGTATACATCTTGGTTTTAAAGATAATATTCCTCATAAATGAAAATGATCATAAATTAAAAATGGTCAAGAGGAAATATAATTTATGAATAATCTCTAGAAAAGATGTTAAACCTGACTGAAAGAAATCATGTACCTCAGATAATAACGAGATCTCAGTAAGTTAAGTCATGTGTGAAAGAAATATTGGTAGCTGATCTCGAATGGAACATAGAAATAATTATAAATTTCTTTCCCGGGATTTTGAAATCATATGTTTAAGAATTAAGATCAAGCAAGAAATATAATGGTTCAGAAATATTAATATTTGTTCCTAACAAACAATATCACTTATTTTACCAAAGCTAAATATCCCCTAACAATAAACTTAAAGATAAGACCGATGAACACCAGGAATTCGAACCCACATTTCCACTGTAATGGGATAACTAATGTTTTGAATTGCCACTATCTCATCAAAATTAAAATTTTATTTTCAGAAAATTATGCAAAGCCCTTAGTCACTGACAAGAACCTCAGAAAGAGTCATATACAGTAATTATTAGATGCAAGTTATTCGACTAAGAATGGAATAATAATTCAATCATGTTGATGTCATAAAAGGAAAAAAATAAAAATAAAAATTACTTACAAACAAACTAACCAACAACTTAAATTGATAAAATAGTATATCTCATACACACTTTTTGAAAATGTAAACCTAAAACACCGACCATAAAATTATATAAAAAATAATAACCTAAAGCATACGTATAATATATCCCGTCCGTAGGGCGGGCTGACCCTAGTATTACATCTAATATAACACCGACCATAAAATTATATAAAAAATAATAACCTAAAGCATAAGTATAATATATCCCGTCCGTAGAGCGGGCTGACCCTCTTTTTAAATGTCTATTTATATATGTTTTTTTTTTTTTGCATTGTAAAATGTACAGTAGATTTGTCTGGAGATGGACGCCACGTTAATCAATTGACAACAAAGAGTTCACGTTGAAGCTTCCTTTTTTCTGAACACTGAAAGAGTATATTATATATATAAACAGATTTGATAAAGTTTTGGATGTTGTTGTTGTTCTAAACATTTGAGTGATATTCTTTCGCAATAGATTCAAAAAAAAAAAAGATGCAAGTTATTCGACTAAGAATGGAATAATAATTCAATCATGTTGATGTCATAAAAGGAAAAAAATAAAAATAAAAATTACTTACAAACAAACTAACCAACAATTTAAATTGATAAAATAGTATATCTCATACACACTTTTTGCAAATGTAAACCTAAAACACCGACCATAAAATTATATAAAAAATAATAACCTAAAACATAAATATAATATATCCCGTCCGTAGGGCAGACTGACCCTAGTATTACATATAATATAACATGTATCGGTGAGATTTAGGGTAAATAGTCACAGAGTGAATTATAATTTTATTTTACTTCATACTATGCAATTTCCCTAAATACAATTAGAAAGTAGTAAGTTTTTTGCTAATAACCTCTCGCTACCGTCCTCGCAACAGCTTATTCTTTTTTTTATTTTTTTTGAACATCAACAAACAAGCTATTGCGAAAGAATATCACTCAAATGTTTAGAACAACAACAACATCCAAAACTTTATCAAATCTGTTTATATATATAATATACTCTTTCAGTGTTCAGAAAAAAGGAAGCTTCAACGTGAACTCTTTGTTGTCAATTGATTAACGTGGCGTCCATCTCCAGACAAATCTACTGTACATTTTACAATGCAAAAAAAAAAACATATATAAATAGACATTTAAAAAGAGGAAAGACTGAATGCGACCAGGAGAGAACAAACATGTTGAGATTAGAGACATGAACTGTACTGGAAACATCCCACATCAAAAGAAGACTCTCTAACTTACATTAGCATAAGTCTCTCTACGTAACCCACAAAACAATTTGAGTCATTAAACCAATCTTCCTTAACGTCAACTTCAAACTTCATCTTCTTAAAACTAGCTCCCTTGAGATCGTGATGGATAGCAATAGCCTCACTTCTGGAACAGTAAGGTACAAATATAATGTCATCACCCGCATGATTAATAACACTTTTCATACGCAAATGAAACTGGGGAAGATTATCAGAAGACTTCTCTTTGAATCATGTTTCCCTGCTTCGAAAATGAAGAAATCAATTGTATGTGGCTCAGCATAAGAAGTTTGAACCGCAGGCAATATACCGTAGAGACCCAGTGGAGATCCAGAGAAACAAGTTTATCAAAGTGGAGTAAAAGAGAAAGGGAGTGGTGACCGGAGACAGAAAGTCCACCGGCCACCAAAGAGAGCAAATATGAAATTTGTTTTGAGAAGTTTCTGTTTCACTAAGGTTTTTTTATTTTGTATACATGTTCACAAGTCTCCAGACATACTCAGTCTTCAACGAACTATTGCATAATCTGACATCGAAATATGCTTTAGTGGGCTGGACAAGCCATTGAATGCAACCAAAAGAGAATAACATGTTTAAACAAGAGACATCAACTGTAAATGGCAATTACATCCCATAGCAAACGAAGAACATAATAACAACTCTCTCTAGCTTACAGCAGCATAAGACTCTACGTAACCCATGAAATAATTTGACCCAATTTCCCATTCACTCTTTGCGTCAACTTCAAACGTCATCTTCGTAAAACTAGCTCCAAGGAGATCGTGGTGGATAACGTTAACCTCACCTCTGGAATCGATTGGTGCAAAAATCATGTCACTCATATGATTATTAGTAACACCTTTTATAGGTAAGTGAAGCTGGGGAAGATTATCAAAAGACTTTACTTTGTATTCCTGTTTTCCTGCTTTGACAACAAACAACTCAACTGAAGGCACTTGAAAACGTCGAATGGCAATGGCTACTTTGCCATGGTAATTTATCAAAGTTTTTGAACCTTCGTCAAGAAAAAACAAAGTATCCATTTTCTCAGATAATCTAGCAAAGACATCAAACCTCTCAGAGTTCAAATCGAATCTCATCAGACACATTCCTTTGTCCAGGCTGGCAATGTAGTACACAAACCCATCAATACACAGACCGTTAGACCAAGGTCTGTGACGAATGCCACAATCGATAAATCTCCATGTTTTAGGTTCAGCTCCCAATGTGAATACCTGATAATAATTCGTCGTTTTGTGTTCTGCAATATTGATATAACGTGTGATGCACAATTCTTTGTACTGATTATTGACAGGATCATATCCGAAAAAGCGCTCGTCTAGCCTTGGAGTAGACCTTGTTGTTCTGTCGACAAGCTCTGGTAAATATACGGTCTCCCCGGTGCAAGGGTTACATATGATCTCTCCAATGTTCAGCAAACCATTAACGTAATAGGTAGGGTCAGAGGGTTTACGGAGAGGAAGAATTATTCTGGATAGAAAATTGGTTGGTATCGATGTTGATGACAACAATAGCGAAGAAGAAGAGAAGAAGCTGCAACTTAGGCGTCCAGTTTGGTCATCTGTATCGTGTAAAG
Organism: Eruca vesicaria subsp. sativa; assembly: GCA_932364175.1. Taxonomy (NCBI): domain Eukaryota; kingdom Viridiplantae; phylum Streptophyta; class Magnoliopsida; order Brassicales; family Brassicaceae; genus Eruca; species Eruca vesicaria. Next base: position 63,697 of record CAKOAT010059933.1, on the reverse strand, counting down.
CGAGTAGGAAACGCAAAGGATGAGTCAAGGATCGTGATCTGATGAAACTCTTGCTGCTGATGATTTCTTGCCATGATTTAGATACGGCCATAAACCTAGCTAGGGATTTTGAAGGCAGAAGGCTAAGAATCTCGAACAGCAGATCCAAAGGAATAACGTTGTTGCAAAGATGGAGACTCATGGTCGGAAACCCTAGTTCTCTCTCAACATCTTCTTTCCTCTTTGATATTGTTTTAACAGAGAGACGCAGGCGCAGCAGGGCCGCATCATCGTTATCTGGTTTAAAATCAAATAAAAGGTACTCTATTTTTATAAATTATGGTTCAGGATTTTTCATATATTTTATAATTTTTACTTTTTCCATTTCACTCCTAATTAAGTTTTTTCATATATTTAAGATTTGTACATTTTCTATTTCACTCTTAATTAACTTTTTTCTTATATTTAAATTTTTGTACATTTTCTATTTCACTCTGAATTAAGTTTTTTCTTATATTTAAAAATTTTTACATTTTCTATTTCACTCTCAATTGAGTTTTTTCATATATTTAAACATTTTTACATTTTTATTTCTCTTAATTAAGTGTTTTCATATATTTAAAAAAAATGTACATTTTCTATTTCAATCATAATTAACTTTCTTCACATATTTAAAAATTTGTACGTTTTCTATTTCACTCTCAATTGAGTTTTTTTCATATATTTAAAAATTTGTACATTTTTCTATTTCACTCTTTTTTTTTTTATAACACTAAGAGAGTACAAGGTTCGTCGAAACGAAAAAATGATACAAAAGACATAAAAAAGACAAAGAAATAAGATGTCAGAAGACACCATCAAAGAGGGAAAAGAGGAGGAGCTTACAAACCCTTTCTTACACTGCCTCCAAAGCGAGTAAGTGATGAAGCCACGATGGAGCATTCCGAGCGATAT
>CAKOAT010059933.1:0-54015 GCA_932364175.1 Eruca vesicaria subsp. sativa | reverse complement strand
ACAATAGCTTAGGTAGCGTGTGTAGATAGTTAACAGAAGAAAATAAGAAAGAGAGAGAATAACTTGTCGATACAAACAAAGCTTTATCTTGTATAGGGGTACAATGGTAAACAGAGCACTACACACTCTTACTAAAGGACAAAAATAGGGTAGATAGCTAATTTGTTGATCTTCCTAATGTGTAGAGTGCAAATACTCTAAAAAAAGAAGAAGGAGAGTTACATGGTGGGGGAGAGTGAGACAAATGTAATTTATATTATTACATAAATATTTTGTGTATATTATTGATGGGATTAATATTTATAGTATTGAAATGTAATAGGTAAGTTGACAGTTTAAATTTGTCAAAAAAAAAAGTTGACAGTTTAAATTCAATTTATTGTGAACTTAAGTTAGGAAATGTATTATTGATTTTGGAAAAGATAAAAAGCATAGAATTAGGGATAACTATTAATTCATTAATTTTGAAAAAGACAAAAATTACTTAAATATAGGTTTCATTTAATTAGTTAATGGCATTGAATTGTGAATAACTTGTAAATCTAAGGGGTAATTTATATTAGTACTTCTATTTTAATAAAGTAGATTATTTTTGTTGTTTCTAAAATCTATTATAAATACCTTAAGGTTTTTGTTGAGAAAATTTTCTCAATCATAGCAGTAAAAAGTTTATTTCAACAAAAAATACTAAAAATCACAAATAATATCTTTTAATGGCTAAATTGATTGTAATTATAATTTACGTTATCATAGTTTTATTTTATATTTTTATTTTAAAATAGTAATTTTTGAGAATTTGTGGTACAAAAATATATAACAGAGGCACATGATGTAAGAACACCTCCAACAAAGAGTTTTAGTTTCGGGTCTCAAAATATGTATATTATATATATATATATATATATGAGTTTTTTAACTTTACAAAAATCCAATCTAAAATTTTTTTGCACAGAAATTTTTTATTGAGTTTTCGATAAAATTAAAAATTTCATAATTAAATACTAATATTAATATCTACATACATATATATGTATTTTTAAAACTCTGAAAGTAGAATTCCAAGTTGGGGTTGCTCTAAGGAGCACTTACAATGGCAGTTTTACAGCGGACATAATATAAGAATTCATTATTTAAATTTTAATTAAAAAAATTAAGCACCAGTTCTTAAATAAGATATTTAAGAATTGTTCTTAATTTTTGTAGTTAAAAGTTAAAAGATGAATTCTTATATTTCATTAAGAATCCCATCGTAAAATTCCTTTATTAGATATGGTCTTAGAACATAATTATTGGAGTTTCTTATGAGATTTCTTAAAGAGTTTTTATTGTATTAGGAATAGTATAAGAATCGGTTACAAAAACTATGAATTAAGAACTGATTCTTATGGTTTTTTTGCATTGTTCGCGAGACTTACTGACACATGACGATCTGCAATTGATTTGTGTTTAATTTTTTTCTTTTTTTTAGACAAACAAAAAAAGAAATTAAGAAACCCCATTCTTGAGATAATTTTTTTGCCTTTTGGTTTTCTATTCAGCACCCTGGCATCTTCGATATTTATAAAGATCATATAAACAAAAACTCCACACACAAAACAAATTAAAAAAAAAACTAAAAATGTTAAAAGCACCTCCATTGAGAGTTTTTACGACGAGGTTTTAAAGGACTCATCTCTTAATTTTTAACAAAAAAATTAAAAACCGATTTTTAAATGTTTTGTTTAAGAATCGGCTCTTAGTTTTTTAGCTAAAAGTTAGAATACAGTTTTTTATATTCCACTAAAAACTTTTAAGAATTCACAAATGGAGATGGTGTAAATATTTGAATCTAAAATTAAGATCAGATTTTAGTTTATTTGCTCTAAAGAAAGTTTCCGTCATTTAAAATTTAAAACTTTGTAAAATTTGACATTCACTGTTACTTCCAACAACTTGTCACTGACACACACACACAACTCTCTCTACTTCGTCTCTCTTCTCTTTCTCTTTCTCTTTCTCTTTCTGGTGTTTAAATACAAAACCCTAATCCCCATTTCTTCTATCTTCTCAGCCTTGAGAGAATTATCCTTTTTGTAGAACAATGTCAAGCTCTGATCCGAAACCCGGGCCTAAACCCGGTCCACTTCCTCCAACCCCAGAATCCCCCGCAATGCCACCGTCTACCTGGGCCAAACGTACCGGATTCCGTCCCAAATTCTCCGGCGAGACCACCGCCGCCTCCGTTTCCGGCCAACTCTCATTGCCTGCTTCCGTTAGAGCCACACAATCAGAATCCCAGCCGGATCTCGAAGCTGGCCAGCCTCGCCTCCGCCCTTCTCCTCCTGTCTCCGCCGTGGCTAACGGTGCGACGGATAAGAAAGAAAATCCGCCGCCGCCTCCACCACCACCGGAACGACAGCAACCTCCTCCTTCTGCTGCTGCTGCTGCTGCTGCTCCGGTTAAGAGACGGAGAGATTCTGAGGGGAGATCAAACGGACCTGATGGTGGGGCTAATGGGTCTGGTGAACCGGTTAGAAGACCGAACCGGATTGAAGAGACAGTGGAGGTTTTGCCACAGAGTATGGATGATGATTTGGTGGCTAGAAATTCGCATATGAAGTATGGTCTCAGAGATACTCCTGGACTTGGTCAGTGTGTCTCACATTTATTTATTTATCTGAAGGAATCATTTTTTTTGTTGATTATATCCTCATCGTGACCCTATCATTAGTATATACTATAGATTCCATGTGAGGACATGAGTCAGTACATCTTTAATTTAAAGTTTCTTTACTTTAACTGTTATTTTAAATTTTTGACATTGATTATGTTTTCATCTTTTGTGTCTTTGTGTTTCAGTTCCGATTGGGTTCTATGGTTTGCAGCATTACCTCTCCATGTTAGGCTCACTGATTCTTGTTCCACTTGTTATTGTTCCTGCCATGGGAGGTTCCCACGTAAGTGATTCTCTACTTTGATCAATGTTGTTTTGTTTGCATTTAGTTTAATTTTGTGTTTGGATTTGTAGGAGGACATTGCGAATGTTGTCTCGACTGTACTTTTTGTGTGTGGAATCACTACGTTGTTGCATACTTCGTTTGGATCCAGGCTTCCTTTGATTCAAGGCCCTTCTTTTGTTTTTCTTGCTCCCGCTTTGGCCATCATTAACTCACCTGAGTTTCAAGGTCTGAATGGAAATAATGTAAGTAAGAACAACAAAACCTGTTTTGATATATATGTCTAACGTAGGACTTCATTAGAAAGACTTATGTACTAGACTTGTGATGATGCTTCTGCGTTTATCTATAGCATTTATGTACTCGATGCATGTGAAATCAGTTCTATGGTTTGTTCTGGCTTGTTGTCATTCTTTTTGTGTGGAATCATGTAGCAAAGTTTTTGACTTCAAGTATTGTGTTTTGGTTGATACTGTAGAACTTCAAGCATATCATGAGAGAACTGCAAGGAGCAATCATAGTTGGTTCCGCTTTTCAAGCAATGCTTGGTTACAGTGGCTTGATGTCGCTAATTTTGAGGTATACGTCTCTGCCTTTGTCCCAAACTGACACCTTCCATAACTATAAATCAAGCATTATTTATTGTTTACGTGTTTCATGTTTTGTCTACACATGGTTCTTCTGGCTTTTTTTGTGTTTCTGTATTTTCTTATATTCATAATATCTTTTGACCCTTGTAAATAGGTTGATCAATCCAGTAGTTGTTGCTCCTACGATAGCTGCCGTTGGACTTTCTTTTTACAGCTATGGATTCCCGCTTGTTGGTAAATGTCTTGAGATCGGTGTAGTCCAGATACTACTTGTGGTTATCTTTGCTCTTGTAAGTTTATTAAAACTTACTGCTAACCGCTTTTGCAAATAAACCTTTTTTGGATGGTACTTTTATGTTAAAACGATTGATATCACATCAGGTTCATGTTAACACTGTTTGATACCGTTACGCTTTTTTTGCTGCAGTATCTCCGGAAAATCTCAATTTTAAGCCATAGGGTTTTCCTTATTTATGCGGTAAGTTCATATGGTAATCATCTCTGACATTTACCACTCTACTTTCCAATTCTGACCGACCTTAACTCCTTACTGATAGGTTCCATTGAGTCTTGCCATCACTTGGGCCGCTGCATACCTTTTAACCGAAACAGGAGCTTACACCTACAAAGGTTGTGACTCAAACGTTCCTGTCTCAAACGTTGTATCTAGCTACTGCAGAAAATACATGACCAGAATGAAGTACTGTCGGGTTGATACTTCTCAGGCACTGAGATCCGCCCCTTGGTTTAGGTTTCCTTACCCTTTGCAATGGGGTGTGCCGATATTCACCTGGAAAATGTCTGTTGTCATGTGTGTTGTCTCTATAATTGCTTCAGTAGATTCGGTTAGTGTTTCCCTATCAACCATTTTGAAATCCATGTATGTCACTTTTACTAAATTCAGTTCATGTTTCAGGTTGGTTCGTACCATGCTTCTTCTCTGTTAGTAGCGTCAATGCCTCCAACTCCTGGTGTTGTGAGTCGTGCAATAGGTCTTGAAGGCTTGACAAGTGTCTTAGCCGGTTTATGGGGTACAGGTACTGGTTCAACCACGTTAACCGAAAACGTTCACACAATCGCTGTGGCTAAAATGGGAAGCCGCAGAGTCGTTGAGTTAGGCGCATGTGTTTTAGTTATATTATCCCTTGTTGGTGAGTAAGTGGTCACTGCTTATTTAACTATATGATTGATCATCAAAGAGGTCCGAAGTAAGGTTTTCTTTTTTTGATATATGCTCAGGTAAAGTTGGAGGTTTTTTTGCATCAATACCTCAAGTGATGGTTGCTTCTCTTCTTTGCTTTATGTGGGCAATGTTTACGGCTTTAGGTCTCTCGAACTTACGTTATAGTGAAGCTGGAAGCTCGAGGAATATCATCATTGTCGGATTATCGTTGTTCTTTTCTCTCTCTGTCCCAGCTTACTTCCAGCAGTATGGCATTTCTCCAAATTCGAACCTCTCTGTTCCAAGTTATTACCAACCGTACATTGTTGCTTCTCATGGACCCTTCAAAAGCCAATATAAAGGGGTACATTACGCTTTGCCCTCAAAATTCTTTTTCTGGATCAAATTTAAAGAGAAATATTCTTGAGTTTGTGGAGTGTTTTTTGGGCAGGTGAACTATGTGATGAACACGCTCTTATCGATGAACATGGTGATTGCGTTTATCATTGCGGTGATTTTGGATAATACTGTTCCTGGGAGCAAGCAAGAACGTGGGGTGTATGTTTGGTCTGATAGTGAGACTGCAACAAGAGAACCAGCGTTAGCAAAAGACTATGAGCTGCCGTTTAGGGTTGGGAGGTTTTTCAGATGGGTCAAATGGGTTGGCATTTGAAAGAATAACATAATGGAAGAAGTGGGTGTAAATAGGTCAGATGGAGGATTCTCTTTCCTTTTGTTCTTTTTTTTTAGTCTCAGTTTTATTATATAACATGGTGGAGTTTTCTTGGGTCGGAAGTTTGTCTATTGGAGAGTTTTTGTGGTTTAAAACAGAGAACGGGGAGTGAATGTTGTAAGTTATATAGAGTATTATGATCAATCCTTTTGTAATATCTGATTGTTCTTTGGATTACAATACCTTGTGTTCACCGGTGTTTGAGTTAGGCCATATGTGACCAGTTTGCTGAAGACACAAGAGGGCAAGTGCGATTTTGATTCGCAACTTGTGTGTCCATCGCGATTGGTTCCAAGTGCTCATGAATCATGACGCACCAATTTGACAAAAACTTGCCAATATATTGACCAACACACACTGATTACACGAAGAACCTAGTGTTTATTCAGGAGTCTCTCCCAGATACATATTATAATCTCATGTCTATTTATAGTACTCTCAACTATACAATTCTGTTATTCTCTTCTTGACTCTTGACTCTTTATTTGCTTAAGAGCTCCACGTCCTTTCTTAATCTCTAGATCACTGTTCTTGTAAGCCACTGATCATATCATCATATCACCTACACGGAGATTCAAGGTCTATAACACTTGTGTGTTTTGAATGGTTGCAAAGTGGATGTTGCACCTAAGTAGGTTACAAATTATAGATGACTGGCGATTCTCTGCATTTTTGAACCGATAGTAGTAAGATTCCTGTCCAACATTTTGTGGACAATTGTAGCAAGGAGCAACATGCACGCCTTATATAGAGCATATTTACACACGGTTTTCTGTCACTGCATGTCAATATTTGCAACACTATTAACACAACATAGTGATCTGACACTAAAACACAATTTTACAAGCAGGCACAAAACTTACTTCATCATGCTAGTTCATAAACTGCAAGTTCATATGCTTCTAAATATAGCGTGTTGTTCTCTTTTACATTTATGCTTTAATATGTGTGTAGAAGATTATGTTATAATGGATATGAGATTGTAGCTCATGTATCGGTGTTTGACATGCTCAACATATTTTATTTCTTAAATAACCAAAACCCCAAGCTCCATTTTGCATTTCAACCCTTAATTAGCTCATTGGTACGACGAGGCTCCCATCATCTTTTTCTGTCGCGTCTAATATTCAGATTCCGAGGCAAAATAATCAAACAGGCTCTAATATTCTCGATATTAAACTAGCCAAAAGCTTAGTATCAGGTGACTGACTGAGACTCTAATTAGTAGAGAGTCTAGCGACATCTTACGATCCAACATCCAATTAGACTGGAACAACGACGGAAAATCCCATAGAACAGTAGGATCGTAACTATCAGAACCAAAAGATATCATCACAAGCAATACAAACCGCATCAAAGTTATATCATTAAACGATTACCATTTTTGGAACCTTATTCCTTCTTTCCATCTCATCATTCAAAATTATTAAAATTTAAAGGCTCAGATAAAATATGGGTTAGAGATGGTTATCAGCACGAAATCAGAGTGGTGCATGACATTCTCAATCATCACAGCCTTCCTTTCTAACTAAACTAAATCTCTAACAAAACAAATTTATTTAGTAATAAAAAGCCTCAGAATTGCAGAAGTAACATCAATAAATAATCAGTCCCGAAAGATGGTGTTCTTTTATAATCTGATGTCCTCATCGGCTTTAATTTAAAAAAAAAACTAACAAAAAAATAAAATATCGATCTCATGGCCGGCCCAAACGGTAAAAGCAGCGACGCCGCTCCGCAGAGCAATGGAATATGAGAGCCCGTTTACCTCAGACGGAGAAGCCGTACGGCTCCTACAACGTCCTCGGTTTACAGTTTTGATTTATGACGTCTACTCGTGGATTATGCAATCACATCTTTAAGATTGCTCCATTAAGTATAAGATTTCTTGGAGAGAAATCGCGTCAATGACAAAAGATCAGAATCAGAGTAAAAATCAAAGACACTTAAAAGAAGCTAACAGAGAAAACAAACTACCGACGGCGTATGAAAGAAGGTCTTGTGATGAGAAGACAGCAGGTTCGTGATGTGTATTATATACAAATGGATACTAGGGCTTTCGACAACCATATTATTACGGGCCTTATTCAGTTAAAACGCTATGATAAATATGCACAATAGCCTGACCCAAACGTTTCTTTTTCTTATAATTTTTTTTTGGTTTTAGGGCAACTTAATTAACCATTTCAATCTCGAGTTTTGGTGTTCTAGCTTTATTTTCTTATCTCCAATTATTACATCAACTTCCACTCCAAAAACAAATTATACTAGGTAGAGATCTGTGCTTTGCACGGGATGAAAGTATCGTGCATGAAAATATTAAAAATACTTCACTTTACTTTGTAATTTTCGTTCACAGTATGTATATCTTACTTGATCAAAAAAAAAAAAAAAAAAAAAGTATGTATATCTTACAGTTATAGAAAACATGTATCATATATAATATTCAAACTATATGCGTATAGTATGACAAAAGAAACATGTAGCATATAGTACATATCATAGAGAATGTTGGAAACAAAAACTTGGATTATGCATTATATTTATGTAGCAACTTTTTGGATCTGTGTTTCTTATGATACCGGACATGGCATTTTATAAATATATGTTTCTTATAACTTACTTGAAAATATGTAAACAAATAATATAAAACACTATAACACATAAACTCTAAAATCAAACTGCTAGTTTTTTTGGATTAGGAAAACGAAAATGTTTCTTCAACCCTTGTTCTATGGCTTCAACATACGGTGATTGAAATCCTGATTTAAAAAAAAAAAATAAGAGACTTATCACAGCCATAAGTCTCGTAGAGAGGAAGAGTCCTTTTTGTTTGGAGAGAGTATGTGGGTATTATGACTCCTCTTATATATGTAGGCGTCAAATAATTATTTACAATTTACCAAAAATTGCAACATCAGTTGATAAAAAAATATATAAACACAAATGTACGGAATCACTTTTGTTATATGAATCATGTATAAAAATAGATCTCTATTGCAACAATAATGCGATCATCACTGAAATAAGGAAAAACAAAACTTCATTATACAAACCAAGTTTTGATATTACATGTGTTAGCCAAACTACACAAAAAATGAAACCTTACACTTGATTCCGAAGTTTTAAGGATATCTTTTGAGTGTCCTTTCCACACAGAAACAATGTTCAAATGACTAACCTCAACGATCTGACGTATCACGTTTACAACAAAAATAACAGCAACAGATTCGTAAATGTTAGGCATCAACAATGTCACAATAAACTAATGTCAGGAGATAATGGCCCTGGAATAATACACTTCGGTTAAACAAAGCAAGAAACACATATCAGTGCAGTCGCAGGGTGTTTGAATTTGGAAAACACATATTGAAAATATTATGCGGTAGCCATCGCTTTTTGGGTGATCTTAGTTTTTAGATTGGTTTATGGTATTTGGGGTCCTTACTGGCCGAGAACAGAATATATATATATAGTTCTCGTAATCTTTGATGCTCAAGGTTTGCATTACTGCCAAGCAGTAGATACGGACGTTAATTATTATATTACGGAGTTAATTTCGGACTAAATGATTCATAATTAGCAATAACAATATAGGAAACATTCACTTATGGCTGTTATTGTAATAACAATATAGGAAACATTCACTTATGCAATAAGATTGCTTCATTAAGTTTATTTTTTTAATTTGCATCAAAAATCCACGAGCTTAGGAACCAAGTTTTGTCTTTAATATTGAAATTTTGAATGATTTTAATATAGAGCAAATTAAATACATGATTGAAGTTGCCGTTGACCTTCAACTACTCAATTGTTTTCATTAATACATCATTTCTTTTTGTGAAACTCCCATAGATCATGTATCTATCTGTCATACATATAAGTTCATGGAATTTATTAAAAATTTAAAAACAATAAAAAATCTGGTCAAATTGGTTTTACTGTAAACCATGCAATACAACTCTCAGCAGTATACTAACGATCTTATTAATGTTATTGATCAAAACAAATCACATCAATAATTAAGTTTTTAACTACAAAAATCTAAATAGCTGAAACAGATGATGATCCAGTCAAGCTTGCTGTTAATCTATAATCCATGAAATTACCCAAAGTTTCACCATTGTAATGCATCAGTTAATTAAATCTTGAAAACCAAATATAAATGGCTGAAACAGTCTGCCATGAAATTGTTATCATATATACAGTGGTGGAGCTCTGACACATTAAATCTTGAAAACCAAATATAATGGCTGTAACAGTCAGGAATTTGTTTTGCAAAACGTTCAGTGAAGCTTTCTTACATGTTCTCTATTATTTAACAGCATTATCATGCAAAATGGCTTTAAGCATAACAATCAATCAAAATTGTCATTTTATAGGTACAAATGTAATATGGGATGGAGGGAAGCACCGTTGTGTTGGTATGGTAAAATAATGTGAAAACCGATTTGGTATGCTCTAATAAATTGTCGGTTATTAAAAGTAAACATAAATACTCGTTATATTAAAGTAATCAAGTCGGACGAAATTATTAACACCAGTGGCATTAGTTGTAAATTTTCTAGTAATGAAAGGGTATTTAAATAGCTTAGCTGAGAATGAATGTGAGTTTGACACCTAAGCAAAATGGCAGTAATGTAAATAAAGTACAAAATAAAGGTTTTTCTTTTCCAATGTTTCTCAATTAATAAATAAGGGATATTGTTTTTTTTTCGTCAATAGTTATAACTAGGTGTTTTGGCCGCACTTGCGGGCCTAAACATTTTATAATTATTTTATTACATTTTTTACTAATCGAAAAATTATAATGATAAAGTATTATTTATGTTTTATTTTTTGAAATCAATAATATTTATATTTTCATTTAAACATTCTTACATGTATTTCTTTGTACATTATGTTCCCTACTAAAAATAAATCATCTTAAAATAAAAATAACTTTTTTTCTTTTCAATTATATAAAATTAAGATGTTTACTTGATTAGTATTTAATTATGTATATCTATTTTTCGGAAAATATATCTTCAGATAACAACACAATATATATAGGAATTATCTTATTTAAATACATATTATTTAGATTTTGGATAGTTTTTATGATTATTATTAATTTTAATTATTTAAATAATCAAAATAATTTAAATCCGTTTTTATTAATACATCTTTTACTAATTGAAAGATTATAGTGATAAAGTATTGATTGTGTTTTATTTTCTGAAACCAATAATATTTATACTTTCATTTAACAATTCTTACATATATTTCTTTGTAATTTATATTCACTATTAAAAATAATTTTAAGATCAAATAATATTAAGGATTGATTGTGTTTAATTTTTTGAAACCAATAATATTTATACTTTCATTTAAAAATTCTTACATATATTTCTTTGTAATTTATGTTCACTATTAAAAATAATTTTAAGATCAAATAATATTTTTCAGTAATATAAAATTAAGAAGTTGACTTGATTAATATTTAGTTATATATTTTCTATTGTTTTAATTGTTAACTTTTTTATCAAATATATTTTCAGATAACATCACAATATATATCAGAATTATCTTATTTAAAAAGATATTATTTAGATTTTGGATAATTCTTATGATTATTATTAACTTTAGATTAAAATAATTTAAATTCGTTTTTATTTTATATGTAATATATATTATTTTCATTTAGGGTATAAACGATATTAACCACTCCAACTGTTTACGTGGGAGCTTCGTTGCGAAAAATCACTTCGCAAATAATAGTATAGATAGATAGAAAAAAGGTCGAAGCCCATTACATAGTGCAGTCCCAATCAAAGTCCAAACAAACTGGACAACATTACAACACACAATCAGGTCTAAAGCTCAACTTTTAAAAAACCCTATACTACAAGCGATAGCGACGCCAGCCGCTTCCACAAATCAGTACAAAGAGAGTGCAGGGACACGTGTTGCAAACGACTGCATTACCACCGCTTCTCGCCATCACCGGAGATCCAACCTACAGATTACCGGACCTCACCGGAACTCCATAGCTCCGCCTATCTTCACCGCGAACATCTAGAAACCGAGGGGCTCCAGAGACGGATAGAAACAGTCGTCGTGGCGACATCTTATCCATCATCTTTCACCATAAACACCCTAGAAGAAGCTTTGCGCAACCACAACATCAAATCCACTGGAGAGCTTCCACCGTCACGGACGGCATCTCATCCAACACAACCCAAACATATTCGCCTAGATAAAACCGAGAAAAATAAGCAGAGGGAAACCCTAAACACCTTTAGTGAAACAAACCACCATTACATGAAACTAAAACCGGCGACGCAAGGCCGTGAACGCCTCTACCCCCGGCGACTTAAGCCGGCGTCGACGGAGCTATCGAAGCATCCGCCTCCCAGAAACCAAATCCCACCTAGATGATACCAAAAGGATAAAACATAGAAATCTCTCACTACGATAGAACCAAGAACGAGTAAAAACCAGAGAACACTAAGGCCGGACCGACAGTGGCTGTGGAAGCCTACTCCACCGGCCGGAGGCGGCAGAAAAACCTAGAGAGAAGGCAGAGGATTCTAAGAGGAGAGAGAAGTTTTTTTTACCTATATTTTCATTGCAAATTATATATTGTTAACTTTAGTGTTAATAATTTTATGCATTAATTATTTCTTATCAATTAGTTTTCATTTTATCATATTAAGTTTCAGTGTATATTTATAAAATTTTGTACTTTTTATTGTTTACTTCAGTTGATTTATTTATTAGTTTCTTCATTTTCTTTAATCTATTAGTTAAAATAAATGTGGTCTGGTTCTCACTCTTCCTCTCTAATATGGGTGGGTTTGATGTTATTTTACATTATATTAAAAAGTTTAAATCTTTTTCGGATATTCGGATACCCTTTCAGTTCTCGGTTCCGTTCTGATTCATATTCGGTTTTCGAATATATAAATATAGAAACCATTCAGGTATTTAAGGATTTCGACCCGGTTTCGATTTCAGATAATTAGGGTCCAGTATTTTTGCACACGCAATTCCATATTTTATCAAATGGTCATTGAAAGTTTCACTCAGATATTATCCACCATAATTAGATCGAATGGCTTTGATTTTATTGTCACACTGAGTTTGTACTTCATTATAATTATTTTTTTTATTTTTCAAAAGATTCTAACTTATGTTCATTATTAGATAAATATAATGAAGACCTATGTTTCATCAGTTAAACATAATCTTTTTTTTGAACGACTAGTTAAACATAATCATATCTACTAAAGTCTTAAGTAAATGTGATGAAGTACTGATAATTTCTTTTATTATCTATACTCAGTGGTCCAAATACATAAATATGTGTAACTTACAAAAAGTATTTGCTCTTTTTTTGTTACCAATAAAAAGGAGACTTAGTTATTTTACCCAATAATCAAAATTCACATTTTTTACATGCTTCGTAATCAAATAAGCTCAAAAGTTCATGTCTATGAAGCCTTTGAATGTAATCTTTATTTATGTGATCCAAACGACAATGCCACAAGAAAGTTTGATTCATATCATTAAATTTGAGTATTTTAGTACTAATGTTATAGACTACCACACTTTGTGACTTTGGTCTAGAATATAAAGTATATTCTCTAATGAAACACTACAAAATATATCATTATGATTAAAAACAACACTTGTGTTTTATCAAAATCCTTCCAGGTTCAAACAAGGAAAATAAATAAAATTTATCCTTATAGCAGATACAAAATAGCAATTCTTAAGTTCTAAAAACAAGTTTGAAAACAAAGACAAATGAAATGTTTCCACGACTAATATAACAACTCTTAATCCATTTTTCACGCATATGTTTATTTTTTATTTCTCTAAAATTATATTGTTACTTATGTCTTTCATATACATAACAAATATGAACACCACAGCCGGTATCCAATACCCAAGAAGTAGAATCAAAAGTAGTAACTTATATTTCTATAACATATATACATAACAAAGATGTTTCAAATTTTTTATTTGTTTTCAGATCTTCCAGGTAGTGCTTAAGCTTATGAGAAGAATCGGACTTGCTAAGATTTGCAATCCAATATGGCTTACCCTTTTCCTTTAAATGTTTTACATTCTTGTGTGAGAACAATATGTTTCAATACCATTCGAGCAAATTTTATCCATTTAATTTGTTCTTCTCAAGAACAGATTGCAATAAACGCGAGTTATGTGGGGTTGATATCACTCGAACCAAATAATTACAAATGCTAATATGATGTCTGAAAAATAGAGAATCTCAACAATTAAGAAAACTTATACTATGTTAAAAAAAATCAAATTAAATATGATAATCTAAGGTTTCATTAAAATATGTGGGAGTTTTTGTTCACAACCTGAATTTTTAGTTATTTAGGTATAGCAAATATTTGCCCAAAAAAAAAAGGTATACCAAATATAAGTATTGCTTATGAGGCGACTTCTTATGTATTAACCAACATACACTTCTGAGATAAAAAACCGTTTTGATAGTTTAGTCAAGTAAACCAATCTTATTTCAAATGGTAATTGTTACTAACTATTTTAATTATGTAATTATTGACACTTTACTTTGGAAAACTGATCAAATAACGAAAATAAACTTTTTTGGATGAAAATGTTAAATTTATTAATCATCTAAGGAATGAATGTTTATGTACACAAAGAATCAAATTGGATTTAGCTATATATCTAAGAGTGACTCTAAACTAAAGCTTGATGAGGCCTCTTTACTGGGGTTTCTCCGTATACTTTGTGGACATGATCATCATGCTCCTTACTATCCTGTCTATGATCTTGACCAATTGGCCACCCTGTCGTGGATTTTTCAGATGCTTCATGTCATTGTGTTCCCTTTAGACCATATAGATAGTAACTTGAAACACTAACCTTAAGAGAATGTGAGAGAGATAATCAAAACAATGGTGTATCAAGTGGTCAAGTTTGTTCTCAGTCTGTATCCAGTTCTCTCTCCAACAAAGTTCCCACCAACTCAATCCAGATCGTAAACGTATAAGAGAAAGGAAAAATAAATGGTCCGTCTCATTTGGCTCACCACAAAAGGGACATCCATGTATGTGACCCTAAGCCCTCATGCGATCACCCGTCAATAGCATATTTCTCACAGCAAGCCAAGCTATAAAAGTAAACCGAGGCACTTCATGATCACTTTGCTCCAATCTTCAACTGGCCGCTGAGTTATAATCAACTCCCATCTGTTCACAGCAGAGAACCACTCCATATAATCAGACGCATTACTCTGCCTAAAACAACATCATTAATTGAACTATCACAAGCAAGGGGATGTTTCTCGATTTTGTGAATTAGATCACGTAACTGACTATTATGACCTCTGCGGAAGTTTCAGTTAACACCATCCCACACTTCACATACTCGGGCAGACCGTTGAATGCCAAGCTTTTGAGTACCAACTGCACCAGTGATATCTAGAAAACGAAACAGTGGATGCCAAAGGTCTGCCTAGAATCTAATGATCTGACCATTATATTTCTATATGAATGAACTCCAAGGCAGTCGGTCAAAGATTCAATAATTTTTGCCAAACCCATGGATCCATGCATGTGTCATTTACATCCCAGAAATATTCTTGACGTAGGAAAAACTGCCTTACCCAATCCGCTAAAAGAGAATTGGTCCGCCAAAAGAGACCTGGATGCACAAAAATTAATTGATAAGATTTGATAGGCACAAAAGTTAATTGAAAAAATATTTAATCCAATTTATTTTGTATTTAAAACTGATACTAGGTGATTTTCCCGTGCTCATGCACGGATATGAATATTTATAAAAGTAAAATTTTATAATAATTGATTGATATTTAGTTTTACTTTTGAATAAATTTATATGTATAATTTATATTAATAAATATTATATTATTCTAATTATACATATGACTGAGGAAGTCGGTATGGTTATCAATTTGATATATTGGATAATATATATTTTTAGAATTCAGCTATAATATTTTTATTCTAAATATAATAAAAATTTGATTAATTTTCTTATTTTCATTTCGGTTGGTTATTGTCTTAGATGTATATATATTATAGTTAAATTATATATAACTTAATATATATTGTGCTTACAATGAAATAAATAATAAACTGAAGTGTTTGATTCAAAATTACATAAATGAATATAATGATAATATTTTGAAGTCTCATGCATATATATAAATTCTACAAAAAATTAAATTGTAACTGGTAATTTTTGAATATTCATGAAAATATATAATTTAATTATTTTGAATATATATTTTATGTTATTTAAAAATATATATTAAATGGGTATTACTATTTTGTGAACTTTCCTTTTTAATAAAGTCATACTATATACATATATTTTCGTTTTTAAATTTGTTTTACAATTTTAGAAATATTTCTTTTTTATTATATATATTTTTTGGAAAAAAAGTAAAAAGGAAACTAAATAAAAAGATTAATAATAATCTAACAATTCATTAAGGGTAACTATGTAATCAACCATCGCAAGAGTTAACGTGAACGCGACACGTAGGAAACTGACTTCTCAAATAATATTATAGAGATATGATATAAAAGATACATATAAAATATATATATCTTACATGAATTTTACTTGAATTATAATAGTTAACTAATTTTAATCTAGTTAAAATTTATATATGATATATAGATAAATATAAGTAATATATATATATATATATATATTATATGAATTTAATTGGATTATAGATAATTAATTAATTTATTCTAATTAAAGTATTAATTATTTATATATTTTTAATACTTAAATAATAATGGAAATTTTAATTATATAGAAAATTGAAATTAATCTGATATTTAAGTTCTAATCGAATTAGAATCTTAATTAAATAATGTTGGTGCGTACCAAAATATAATTCGAACCCGTTATTTCAAGGATCAACACAAACAATTTGGTGTGCTCTATTCAATAATATATTTTATTAGAAATTAACATCAAATCAAATACGTAGACAGCTTAGGACAAAGTTTATAAATTCTGAATCATGTACAGTATAAAGATTCCAATTTTAAAATTTATTGTAAGTGTCATTTTATGTTTTAAGTGCATTATTTTGTTAATTTTCTAATTTTATCTCTATTTTTTAATTTATTAATTAATATAATCAAATAAAATAATATATTAATTAGAGATAAAATATGAAATTTCATGGTTTTTTAATCTGTGTGAAAAAAGTTACAACAATATATAAAATTAAATAGAGAAAGTATAATGTTCCTCCATATGTTTCATATTAATTGGTGTCAACATTTATTCATTTTTCATTAGTTAAACCTAATCCAACAAATAAAAAAGACCATTCAATAAAATATAATTGGTCAAAAACACAAAACAACATTAAAGGTTTGCATAAAAATCTAAAAACATCATTTAAATTAAAGCACAAATTAAAAATGAACGAGAGGGACCAGAATATGTCAAAGTTTGTTCTTACGTAAAAATTAAGAGCTGCATTTATTCAAAATAAATAGCAAGACGTTTCAACCAATGTAAAACGTACCAATATGTTAAAGTAAATAAATCGGAAATCAATATCTCATAATATAGTATATATTAAAAGAGAATCATTTAAAAAGTTCTAACCTTAAGTAGGATCTCCTATATATTAAAAAAGTTGTAACCTCAATCCTATATGTGATAGTTCTTTGTTTTCTGTTTCAGTTTAAAAGAATTATAAAGCATGTAATATAATATATAGTTTAAAAATTATACTTTCTACCAATATAATATTTCGTAAGCTATAGTTGTTCGCATATATCAAATATTTATTGTTTCGTATGCTTTCCTTAAATAAAACTTACGGAATTACCTAATGTGATTAAAATATATATGACAATTAATTATTTTAAACAATAAAAATTTGATAACAATCTGTATATTTTTTTCATTATGTTTATTTCTTTATTATTAAAATAAATTACACAATTACATTAATCATACAATAAAAAACTAGATTTTTTTGTGTATGTTGTATTTTGAATTTTTCAAAATGAGTATAAATTACTAAAACTGTTAAATGTCTCACATAAATTTTTAGGATCAAGGTTTTAATTTTTTTTCTATATTAAAATATAATGATTATAAGACCATATGAAAAAAATAATTTTAGTTTATATATATTTCATATCGTTTAAATTAAACTATACATCGTATGAAAATACATACTTATATTTTGATATTTGCATTGAAAATATATTAAAAAGTTAATATTTTAATTCTGAAATCTGTCATTATTTTTTTAAAATTAATTATAAATTACTGAAACTACTAAACATTTCAAATTAAAAACAAATCGTTGGTGTAAAGTTTTGTTACACAAATATGAAAATAATCATAAAATCATATGAGTACAAACCTCATTTAGTAAATATTCATATTAAAAATGTGCTATATATTACTATGTTTCTATCATTTAAATTTAATTATATATCATATATAATATATAAGATTGATTATTTTGATTCATTTACCCTACCTGCAAATAAACAAGAGTGATAGTTAAATTTATATGCATATGTCAATTTATTACATAACAGTAACTGATTTCTTAGTTATTTAATATATATATTTATTATTTTATTTTTTTGTAATATGCAGAAAAAAATAAAATAAATAATAAATATAAAATACTTATTGTTCATAAAGTGCAGATCTTAACCTAAGTATGTATCTTTTTAATTATTTTAAATCTTAAGTATTTTCTAAATTCCAGATCAAAACAAACAAACACAATGAAATAAACTTCAAAATAAATATTTATATCGAGTAATAACCAAAATTAAAAAAAAAAACACAACAAGAGAAAAATTGTAGATAAATAGAATTGATACGTGAACATAACTTCTCATGACCATAATTAATTTTTAAATTGTTAAATTATGATATAAAACTGAGTTAATTTTTAATTTGTTAATTTCTATATTTTTTTAATTTTTTTAAATCATTAGGGTTTTGTTAAATCATGACCAGAATTAATTTTAAAATGTTTATTTGTATTTGAAATACTTAAAATATTATTTTCAAAATAATTTAAAATTTAACTTAAATTTTTATAAAATTATTTAAAAGAAAATAATTTGTAAAAAATATAATTTTATAGTATTTAGACAAATAAATAAATTATATTAAATTAGTTTTGAAACTTTATATATTTTAAATAAAAATATTTTACCATTTTCTTTTTAAGAAAATATTAGGGAACTTGCTAATATTTTACCAATCAAGCCCAGTGACACTCTGTTTATTTTTCATCACTCGAACACTGAAAAGTTAAAAGTTATATAAAATCGGGACCATTAAATTTTAAAATTTGATATACAGTTCTAATTACAATTGTTTCTGATCCTACGTATAAATAATTATATAAAAATTTTAAAATTCTAAAATTTCAAATACATATAAAAAATCATATGAAAATTTTAAATTTGTCAATTCTTAAATTTTATATTTTAGTTACATACATTCGGAGGAGCGTGATATGATTCGGAGGAGCGTGATATGATGTTGATCTTTCCAAAAACACATGCAGTTCACATATTCACGGCTATTTTAATTTGAAACTGACCAGCATCACCAAACTACGTGTAAGTTAATTTACCAAAAATGTATGTTACCAAAAAAACTACGTGTAAGATGTAAGAAAAACAAGATCAATAAAATAACTTTAACATGGTGAATTAAAAAATTATTTATCTGCATCCATATAAAAAAAATATTCAGTATTAATCAAAAATATTTTAATACATGTAAGAATTCATATTGACTTATAACAATTAGATGTTTTATATAAACTCAGTTGTTAAAATCTTATGCAATACTAATATAAATTTAGATTTTAGAGTTGCAAATATCTAATATATTATAGCAGAAAAAATGATATATTTTTAAAAATTTTGGACACTGCCTCTATCGATATCTAAAAAAAAAATCTAAAGGATACCAATGCCATCAAAATCATATCAAAAACTTTGCCAACTTTTTTTTTGTCTCTTTTGCTTTTAGGTCCTACGTCAAATATTGATGATGCAAATTATAAACTCATAACCATACATATATATCTATATATCACCCATCTACATTAATGACCTAACTATATCAAGTCATATGGGTTGAGTTGTGACCTGGATTTGAGTCCAACCATCGAAAACACGTCTTAAAATGGTTAGAAAACATGAATTTTGTGAATTTCATGGTGATTAATCATTATACTTAAAAACCTTTAAAATCACACTACAATTATCAAAAAATATATACACACACACACATATATATATATAGGCTGAATCCAATAACTAATTCACAGTTGGTTTTACACTTTTATTTATCCATTAAATTATATAGTTATATCTATCTTATTAAAAGATAAATACAAATATGAAATCATCTTAAGATTTACCATTTATTTACAAATATATACCACTGAATGTATTCTCCCATTAAATTATATAATTATATCCATTTTATTAAAAGAAAAATATAATATAAATTCATCTTAAATTTTATCATTTATTTACGAGTCTATGCTACTAAACTAATTAATAACAGTAGCATTAATTATTTTTAGTTTTTTCTATTTTATTAAATCATTTCAAAATCAATTATAAAGGCAACAATAATTTCATGAAAGCGATTACAGATGATTTAGCCAAATTTCGGGAATAATCAAGTTAAAAACGATTTAAACAATAGTAGGTTAAATTCCCCAAATGTTGTATAATCCCACAAATTTAGCTTGTACGACCTAAGAATTTCAAAATATATGTTTAACTATTACGGTTAACATTAATTATTTCCAACAATAAAATATAATAAGGATAGGATTTAAAAATCTTGGAATTACTTGTAAAAAATGTGCACCGTGTATAAATGAATTTACTTTTTGTACATTAAATTTTTGCCTAAAATATATATTTTAAAATTTCTAAATTATATAATTATTAATTTCTGTTACTATTAATTTTTGTCAACAGTAAAGTTTATCTATGCTAAGATGTAAATATTTTTGAATTACTTGTATAACAATATTTAATATGTATAAGAAAATATTCCTTTTTAGATGTATCTAAATCTAGCCATGTCTAATCAAAAGTTTGAAATATTACTACAAATGGGAAAAAATATAATCTATTAATTTAGACTCCTAATTTTTATCTATTGCTTAAAATTGTGTTTTAAAATTTGGACACTTTTTACTAGGCTGCTAAATTATGGACCATTTTATCTACTATTTGAAGTTGTATTTTATTATAACAAAATCTGTTAAAAAAATTAACAAAATCTTATTAAAATTTTTAAATATTTTATGCAATAAGACAATAACTAATTTCGTATTAATATCATATTATTACTCATTAATACTAATTAAATTTTATCATAAAATAGAAATAAAAAATGCAATACTTTTTTTTGTAAATTACATAACTATAGTCCATATTATATTAAAATAGGCATACTATATGAGTTAGATAAAACAAAGTTATATAAAATTGGTAAATTAATTTATTTTCTCTCAATAATGCTTGCATTTAAATAAATAAACTGTCATTTACCGTTTAAAAGGGTTAGATTTATAAACTATGCCTTTTTGTAGAAAATATTATGATATCTTAAACTTTTATATCTACAAGTCTACAACAATATATATATATATATTGGTATCACAACAATTTATTATGTACAAAATATAATAGTATATAACTAACTTTAAGTTCATGTGTTATTTACAAAATATAATATAATTTTCCTAATAATTCAAAGATATTAATGAAAATTCTCTTTTAAATATAAATTTAAGGTTTTTTAATTATAACAAAATATGTTGAGACATAATTACATATTTTACCAAAAAATCTAAATATTTTTACTAATTAGTACATTAAGTTATTAACTAAACAATCAAAGTCATATAATTCAAATTCAAAAATATTTATGTACTTTCAAAAAAATTCTTGAACAAATATACAAATTTAAAAATAAGTATTCTAAACTCAAAATGAAAATATTCCAAATTATAAAAGATAAAGTTGTAGATGCTAAAGTGTAATCTTTTCAAATGGAACATGAAAATGAATATTATTGTAAAAATCTAAAATAATATAATATTTTGAAATCTTAATTTAATAACAAAAGTCAGAGAATTTAATACCATAACATTTAAAATATCTTATATCAATATCTTAGCTAGAATAATATCATAGAGGCTATTATATATAATTTTTTACCAAAACAGTATGACTAACTTAATTAAACAAAACAATATATTTATTTATGAAATCTTGTAATTTACTAAAGTTACACTATATGTAACCCGGAAATGTAAATAAAATATTTAATGATAATATAATATATATATGCTTTTATAAATAAAATATATATTCACACGTATGTACGGGTCAAATTCTAGTTATTGTTAAAAGAAATATTGCTCAAATATACCAACGGGTTCATATTTATGGAAGGTTTAGTATGGGTACACATATCAGTATCCTTAACAGCATGTCCACTATTTAATTTTTGTGTTTATAAATAATTTAAAGTATGGAAAATAATTATAATATTAACCAATATTGAATAACCATTTTTAGTTTATTTTCATAAAAATGACTCTTAAGAATGAAAATGACCAAAAGAGATTTTATGAAATGATAGATATGCACTTTTGTCATATGTTTAACTAATCTAAACTTAGGTTCAGAGTTAAAGGTGTTTTAGGGATTAGATTTCAAATTAAAAAAAAAAAGAATTTAAAAAACAAACTATTTTGGTTATTTTATTTTTGAAGATTATTGTAATAAAAACTTAAAAATATTATTGGAGAGAACCACTCATATAAAAATAAAAAGAAATCCCAAAACTAGTTTTAACCCAAACCTAGTTGAACTTATCAATGACAAAAAAATCCCAAAACTAGTTTTAATCTAAATGAATCTTAATGTCAATTTGGTTCTATTTCTTTTAATGTGTGACTAAGTAGGATTATAAAATATTAGTAATAAATTTTCAAACGATAATTAATTTTCAACGAAATATTATAACCGCCTAATACTATACGAGTGATGAATCTCATGTTAAAACTAACAAGAATAAATACGAAACACTTTTGACTTCCTCAAGAATTTAACATCATAAATTTTGTTTTAGATCTACTTTTTTTTTTGTTTTTTGAACAACCGTTTTAGATCTATAACTCACTCTGATAATTATGTAAACAAGGCAAATTCATGATCTTCCTCCGAAATCCTAGTGATAACCTTCATAGTCATAGTCAGTGAAGCTTGACCAGTGCTTATTCAGCCATGTTTCTTCAGCAACCGTAATTCCAGCTTCAACCAGGGAACCATTTTGTCTTCTTCTTCAAGGTGGCGGCCCAAATCATTTTATGACTTTTTCAACAGTCTCAGCATCATAATTTTGTTTTGGGTCTATATTTTACTGTGTTAAAAAAAAATAATTAAAAAAAAAATCTATATTTCTTTTTCTTTTTTTTTTGTAACAAAAAGATCTATATTTCACTCTGACAATTGTGTAAACAAAGTAAATTCATGATCTTCCTCTAATCACCTAGTGATAACCTTCAGAGTCACCATAGTTAGTGAAGCTTGACCAGTACTTATTCAGCCATGTTTCTTCAGACGGCAACTTCAGCTTCAACCAAGGAACCTGGCGACTCATATTAATTATGTCTTTGCAGATTTTAGGAACCATGTGATGCTTAATATCCAACTGTTGATAATTGTATTGGACGACAAACATTAGTCACATATTTTTTTATATTTCTTCCCAGCAAGGAAAGCTAGGAATCTCGATGCATTTTCGTTTCCTCTACGGTATTTTGTTGAGCCAGAGTTTTGTGACTCCAGCAAAGACTTCACTCATAGTTTTGAATCGATGACGTTGAGTAAAATTTTATTATTGGTATTGAGAAAAACTAATGAGTTATTGGTAACAATATTCTAATAAAATTTTGAATTTTTGAGATTTCATATTATTAGTTTGTGGATTTTTAAACTGAAAGTAAATTTTATTGTTGTTGATTTCATTTTTAAATTTTGACAATTATTTTTTGAGAATTTATAATTTGAATGATGAGAAATTTTAATATACATTCAAATTATTGTAATTCAAAAAGTTAATTGTGGTTGATTTAGTAATTCTAACTAAATCTATATTTTTGGGAGATTAAATTATATACATACAGCTTTCAAAATATCGTGTATATCCAGTGGCAGATCTAGAAACTATTTGTATCTGGGGCTGAAACAAAATTACTAGATAAAAATATAAGAAAAAATTTGTCATGAAACCATAAAAATCCTTACATATTTATCCTTCCTACGTATTCTTATGGATTGAAACTTTTTCACCACTATTTCGTTTGTAATAGAATCAAACTGCTCTTTTTAAATATAACATACTAAACAATCACTTAAAAACTCGTCTCCAGTTCGGTTGCGTGTGGATGTCTTCACTAACTTCATTGCAGAAAACACATTTCAACACTTGCAGCAGAAACAAACAACGTTAATAACAACTTTAAGAGTCGATAAACTAAATGATGTACAAGATGTTTTTTTGGTTTCCACCATCAGACGAAAAAGATCCCTAAGAATCACACAATCAAACGTGTGAAGATACTTGAGAAGGCCATATGGTTGACATTTTTTTTGAGTCATCAGCACCTTCATCTTGAACACATTCAAGGATTTCAATGACTGGAGGAAACAAGTCAACCAATCGCAGCAAGGTTTTATAATGAGAACCCCAACGAGTATTTCCGGGTCCTGGAAGAGAAATCTCTTGATTTTGTCATGTTCTAGTGTTAATGTCACCACTGTCAATTCCTTCCTCCACCTCTTTCGATTCATATAAAGGAGCATATTTTTCTTCTTGTAAGAAGCCACTACCACATTCAGCAATGTCGAAACCATATAAAAAAAGTTACTAACTTCAAAATGCTTTTTCGCAACTGCCACTACAACTAGCTGAAGTTGATGAGCAAAACAATGGACATAGTATGTTGAACTATTTTCTCTAGCAACCAATGCTCTAAACCCATTAAACTGGCCCTTCATATTGCTTGATCCATCATAACCTTGTCCTCTCATTTTTTTCAGGCTCAATTCATATTTTGTAAATAAATCATCAATTGCTGATTTCAGAGATAAATAAGACGTTTCTTTTACATGAATAACTCCCACAAATCTTTCTTTGACTGATCCACTTTTGTCAACAAATCGGAAAACAACGGCCATTTTCTCTTTGTTAGAAACATCTGTAAACTCATCAACCATCAAATCGATCACTCCATGATTGATTTCTTCTATGGTAGATTTCAGTACTTCCTGAGCAAAACAGTGTACAATATCTTTCCGAATCACTTGAGAAACCATCTGATTATTTTTTGGAGCGTTCTCAAAAACAACCTTGCTTACAACATCATTTTGTTTTCTAGTGTTTCGAGAGCTCTACAAAATTTTCTTTATTAGCAGAATCTTTTCCTTCATCATGACCACGAAAAGGTATTCATTGTCGTAACAAATACATAGAAACATCAACTGAAGCATTTTACCGTATGCGGTATTCAGTTTTCACCACATCATCTTGCTTATAAAAAGCATGCACAATTGACTGAGCTTGATTACCCAAATCATCACATCTCTTAACAGAAATATTATGAAAGCTATTGATTCCACCTACGTGTTCAGATAACACATCAAGTTTTTTCCAACAAGAAAAACCTTTTGTCACAAATTATTCCCATCTTAATTTTGTATGACCAAGCAGCAACATAAACAAAATGCTTTATCTTTCGAGACGCTGTACTCTAGTCAATTACCAGACTATTTAAACCAAGCTGGATTAAATTTCCTCATTAAAAAGTATGACCATATGGTTGACATGGACCTCTAGTTAATTATTTCCTTCTTATCTCGTCTCTTTGATTAAAAAGATAGTGTAATATCTTTTTTCTCTCAGCTGGATTCCATGGCAAAACATCCAAATCATCAGAGTTATCCAAATTTCTTTTAGGAGCGGAAGCACTTGTTTTGTTATAATGTCGCTCTATTTATCTGCAAATCACTAAAAATAGTAAAACAATATAAAGTGAACTCCATTAAACCTTTCTAAACACAATTAATTCATTATATTGGCCACTAAATTTATTCACGTCAATCTCAAAATCATATAAATAATACTGGTTCGGGCTAAAATTATTCCACATTCACATCATAAGTCTCAACGTCAAAGCATATCAGATCACTTTGGAATAAAAAAAAACAATAAAAGAGAATTAAAAAAACATTTACATAGATATTATCTAATTAAATAAATTGAAAAGAAACTTACATAGGCATGTGATTTTGTGTGTGTGATTCGAATGCAAAAAAAAATTTACTGGATAAGAAGAAGTTGAAAAGAAGACGACGACTAGTCGACTACGTGAATGTGTTTTCTAACACAAAAATACCTAATGACTAAAAGTTATTCCCATCTGGAATTGGATTAGATCTAATAAAGCCCAATTTATTAACATATGGCTTTGACTTTGTAGATATATAAACATTAATAACTTGGGCCTTTGTTTTATATATTAAATCAGAACTTTTTAGTTATGGCAATTATTAAAATTATAGGGGGCATAAAATAATATAGCAACATGGGCATAACTTCATTTTTTTATAAAACTAAACTAGATTAATTATTTCCATGGTGGGCAACTGCGGCCTGCCCCCTTACAGCCTACGTACCTCTGCCAATGTGTATACGGTATCTACTCCAGCTCCATGGCAAACTATATGTCACAAAAAGAAATTGTAATATTTTATGCATTAATCTATAATTATATATAATTATATGTTCACTAGTGATATTTTCATGATTAAATAGAATCATAATAACCAAAAATTCTAATAAAACATAAAAATTTAATAAGTATTTAAATAATATTCATCTTATCATATTAATAATTATATTATTATCATCAGATTTTTTATTAAGAAAAATAAACATGCTTACAAAAATGTAAAAGGCTATATGAGAGGAAACTAATCTTGAAAACTTGAAAAAAAACAAATAATATTTTTTCTTTACAGAAACTACTGACAAAGAAAAAGAGTTAATTGTATACTCCATAAAAATCTGTAGCATTATATAAAGAGTAATTAGTGGCAGTGCACCCAAACCTCACAATATTGGCCTTACACCCTCATAAGGTTCGACCCAAATGCGTGGACCATTATACCCCTCTGAGCTATACCCACTACTTCCCGGATTCTATGTGGCATGACAAAAGACACCCCTCTACACATTTGTTAATGCAATGTCTTGAAGATTACCAATAAGAATACAAAACAATGTGAGTTATGTATCATCGTTTCGATTCAGACAAGCAAAGAATCATTTAATTTCAGTTCCGCAACCACCCCACTTTCCTTTTCCTATCATTTTTTGGCATTCATTCTCTTATAAAACCATATATCTCAACCTGTGATAACAATCAATTACCCTGGTTGTTCAACTCCAAAAATCCAACCTTTTTCATTTGATTTTTTCTTACCAGAAAAAAATGGAAGAAATTTTGCTTACTTGGAGGATGTTTGCCACCGGCGAAGAGCGTTTGGGTGAGAGAGTTAAATCATATCACAAAAACAAGAAAATCGAATTGATTATTGACGCGCTGGAGCTAGAGGAGTTAAAGTTCTTAAGGAAGTCGACTTGCTATGTAATATTTATGTTAGAATATATTTTACTTGTTACCCGATAATTCTTTTAGTGGATCTTCAGTTTAATGTCACTGTGTGAGATAAATGTTTTGTTATAAGTTACTATAAGATTGTCACTAAATGATAGTATTTGGTCAGATGTTACAAATAAGTGTCATTGGTGGATATATGGTTGGTTATATGGTACATAGTTTGTTAGTTGTTACATTTTTGTTTCAAACATAATATATTACCCGATATATTTTTTGTTACTTGATATTTGTCTTCGTAGTAGATACTTTGTTCCTTTATTATTCATGTTATTGACTCTTTTAACACGCAACAGATTTTGAAATATGACTTATTATCAGTTAAATAATGTGGTATATGTTACATACTTTTGTTAGTTGATACATAGCTCAATATGATATTTGATAAATAATTTAGTTATCTGATAAATTATTTTTTTACTAGATAATTTTTTTGCTAACTTATACATAGTTTATTAAAGAATTTGATAAATGGTTTGTATGGTATTGCAAAGTGATTCATAAAGAGACTGCTGTAAGTAGATCAAAAGATCGTTCAAAAACTTGTCGCTAATTAATCATGGTTTTGTGTAACTGCTAAATGATTTTATAATTTTTTATCAGCTTATAAATTATTTTAAAATTGGTTTGCTAACTGATAAATTGGTACATAGTTTGAGAGTCAATACGTTGTTGGTAAATTGGTTTATTATCTGATACATGAATTGTTATTAGACACATGTTTTGTTAGCATGTTCATAGTTTGATACCAAAGAATGAGTAAAAAAAATATTAAAAAATTAAGAAATTATGGTGAGGGCGAGATAAAGAAATGAAAAAGATCAACGAAGTTTTGGGACAAAAAAAAAGAATCGATGGTGGTTAAAATGCAAAATAGAGATGGGTAAATGCAAAGGAAATAAGAGTAGTTGATGGTG
Source organism: Eruca vesicaria subsp. sativa (assembly GCA_932364175.1). Classification (NCBI taxonomy): domain Eukaryota; kingdom Viridiplantae; phylum Streptophyta; class Magnoliopsida; order Brassicales; family Brassicaceae; genus Eruca; species Eruca vesicaria. The sequence goes on along the minus strand of CAKOAT010059933.1, from coordinate 25,863 downwards.
GTTGAAAATTCAAAATCGAGATTAGGGTCCATAAACTCATCCTGAACAAATTAGTTTTTAGCTAATATAATGTGTATTCGTTAAATTATAGAGTTATAAATGTTTAAGATAGACAATATTCGTCAATTATAGAGTTAACCACTAAAATATATTAAATATGTAACATAACATGTTAACTGCTATTTAATATCTTACATATCCCGATTTGATCTTCTATATATTTCTACAATACGTAGTCTTTTTTACCAGGCCAAGTTTCATAACCTCTATGATTGGTGTTTGTTTCTTTTTCTTCTTTTGAATCTTAATTTTCACTCACTCAATTTAAAAATAAAAATAAGTTTAATACACATTGTAAGATATCTTCGACAATGATTCACCATTGATAGAAATTTTGGTGAAGTTTACATGATCTATTTAACATTATTTATTTAAAATAATTGGAAATAGCGATTGGTAAAAAAAATATTTTTGGCAGATGTAATACACTTTTTTCTCAATAACAGAAGGATTATTAGGTGAAGCATCTCCTAGGTACAAACCTACTTATGCCAGTAGATATACTTCCTTCTCTCTTCTGCATGGGCAATATCGTCAAAAAATAGTCCAAAATCCATTAGGAATCAAGAAAGATATTTCCCTAGTTTGTGTTTCTAATAGGTATATTTATCAAATTGTCTCTTATAAATATATGGAAACTTATAAATCAGAATACATACATTAATCCAAATAACTATAAACTTTTAAAATCCTAAAACTCTACACAAATCACTTGTCATGTAATCCCCTCTAATCCTAGCTAGTGATAAAAATCAAAGAATTTGTTGTTCGTTTGTTATTTTCTTGATGCCTTAGTAGGATTCTTCTTAACAGATCCGAAAATATTATTTACAGAAAGGGTTTATAAAATATTTTTGGTTTATTTAGATGCATTCATCGTATTAAAATTACTTTTGTTACCGTTTTTTGAAACATATTAGGGAATTCCACACTTAGACAAATTTTCGCACATGAACTAGAGGTGTTATATATGTTGTTGATATATTTTCTGAATTTCAAGATTTTTATATTTTGAGAACACAAAATAGAATTTCAGATTTTTTAGTTAAGATTGCAAAATTCTTTTATCATGAGTTTTGTTATATTAATTGTTTTAATCTAGCATGGTTATCCAAACCACATTAAATTTGAATATTAAAATAGATGTTCCTTGTAAAAACAATATATATTACGGAAACTATATTGCGTCTCATCTATCGATTTATAATATCTATTTATTAGGCACCACCGCATAAAATCTTTAAATGAAAACTTCTATCTCCTATATATTAATTGAGAAACATTTGAAAAATTGTAATCTTAAATGTATTAATTAAAAAATAATCTCATTCTATGTGGCACTTCTCTATGTCTTCTATTTCAATTTAGAAGGATTCTAACACCACGAAGTGAAAAGATACAACATGAAATGTTCCCAGGCCCGAGTACCAATGCACGCCTCAACCACTTCCTCGACATTGGAGCTCCTCCGCTAAACTGTGTACGGACGGCGGCGTGAGCTAGATCTATTTCCTCTCCGGCGAATTTTTTCCTTTTTCTCAGAATTTCCATCCTTACTCACCGAAGTTTCACCGGTCCTAATCCTAAGAAGAAGCACCAAGACTTGAAAACAGCTAAAAATCAGATGAAACTCACATCTCAACACATGGCTTTCACCTTCTCATCTTAGGACGGCTTGAAGTGCTCGTCAGATCGTAGCGTTTAGCTCGGTTCTGATTAGCGTTTGTCCAGGCTATTTCCTCTAGAAGACTCTTGCTTGTTAACCCCTTTGCTACGTCCTAGCTCCTACAAAGGAAAATTCTCGGATCTAAAGGTTCCTTAAACTCTTTGGAAGATGTCTCAACAAAACAACAACTTACTACTCAACGAGAATAATACGCAACCTTTAGAAGAGGAAGATGACGACTTGGTCATTCTCCCGGACGTGGACAACTCTGAGCTTATTGCTCGGTTCAAACTAAGCCTAGTGGGCAGGCTTTTCAACAAAGAGAGAAGAAGTGTTGAAGCACTCATTGCCTTACTTCCTAGACCTAGTATTTGGGATTTTGAAGGCAGAGCCAGAGGTGTTGATTTGGGGAATCATCGTTTCTAGTTTGACTTCTACTTGGAAGCTGACCTCTTGAAGGTGTTAAGTAAACCCCCCTATCATTTTAATAAGTGGTCTTTCGCCCTTGAGTGATGGACTCCTCATTTTAACGCGTTACTGGTATCCCAACACACTACTGGCTCGAACCGATTTTCAGAGCCCTAGGAAAGGGACTCGGTCTGGTGGGAAACATGGAAGCGAAGGCAGCAAAATTTGAGCTGGAGCTAGATGCAGAGCTCCCTTTGAAAATTAAGCTCCGTGCCCAAATTCACTCGGTGAAATTGTTCCTGTCACACTTGAGTACTCAAACCTCCATCGCTGGTGCCACCATTGCCGTCTCCTATCTCATGAAGTCGAAACTTGTCCCCAGTTAACTGATAAACAAAAATCCCAATCCATGAAAGAAAAAGAAGTATCAAGAAACCAAGGTCTATACTCTAGAATGGAGGTCCACAAGGTCGGCGAAAACTCAAAGAGAGCGAATGTACCTGAGCTAAAGGCCCCTTTACGGCAAGAGAGGAGGTTGGGAGATCACTTTCAAAGAGAAAACAGGGACAGCGTGTGGAAACGCATTGACTCCCGTTATGCTCCTAGAGAGGATTAGCGAAGAGATTACCACAAAGCTCCACGCGAAACAGAGAAGCTGCCACACCAAAAAGAAATATACAACAAGAAAAGATATGAGGAATCTTTTGCTTCAAGTAAACAAAGAAAAGAGGAAAAAAATCCACGAGCAAAGTACTTCCCTTAAACAAAACCGCTGAAGGTGAGCACTCCTCCACAAGCTCTCGTGCAAAACAAACCGTCCAAACTCTGGCTCTTCAGAAACCTGCAACTGATAATCCCCACAAAGATGGAATCAGCAACTCTTCCCCAGAGCATGTAAGGGAAAGACCCTTTAGACTCAATCTAAAGACTAAATCCACAGAGGATAAAAAGCTAAAAGGTAAAGTGTCTGACTTGGAGAATGCATCTGACGAAGCAAGTTCTGCAAAGAGTCTAAAGTTCGATGAAGAGAAGACCTCTCCTTTAAACAAACAGCGAGTCACTCCTCTAAACCTCTCCCCTGCAAAAGAAAAGAAAAAGAGTTGGTATGAACAAACCTTAGAAGAAAAAAAAGAAGAGCCTTTGAATCAAGAGACTGTAAACTCATCTGCCCTCCTTTGAATAAAACGTTGGAGATTATAAATGATCCAGGTGCGGTAAAAATTTTAGAGGATGAAGATTGGATGGATAATGAGGCTAATTATGATGATGATGACCTGATGGATGAGGATGATTTGTTTCTTGAGGATATGGAGCAGGAGAAGGCGTAGATCTTGGCTGCGAATGAGGATGTGAAATCGTTGACGAACGCCCCTCCTTCTGTCTTGGGGGAAAGTAACAAAAAGATGGAGACCTCAAGCCCTCTGGCTCAATCGCACCACCCTTCAGACACTCACACATCTCATACGCCGTCATCTAGGTCGCGTCCCTCTCCTGCGAAGAAGAAACGTGGAACTCCAAGTCCAATTGCAACAGGCGTGTCTCTCAGACAGAGAAACCTGATGCTGGGCCGGGTTCCTTCAAAGCCTAAGGCAGCAAAGTCTGGGCCCAATTTGGAGCATGGTCTCCCTTTGGCCCATGTCACTTCTCCAAGTGATATTGAGAAAGCCGGAACTGTCTTGAAGAACAACAACAAATGGGAAATAATAAACCACTGAAAATCCCGGGATGAATACAATTGCTTGGAATTGTCAAGGGGCGGGAGCCAACTTGACCAAGGAACATCTTCATGAGCTCTTTCATTGTTTTCTACCTAAGTTTTTATTTCTTTCGGAGACTAAGAACAATCGGAACTTTTTGCAAGATGTGCAGTTTCTTTTGGTTATGATCATGTTTGTACTGTTGATCCAATTGGTAGAAGTGGTGGACTTGCACTCTTTTATATGGATGACCCCTCGGTTACTATTTTATATGCTGACGCACACATGATTGATATCGAGACTAGACTTGAAGGACACACAATTTTTATGACCTTTGTGTATGGTGACCCTGTTGTTAGACATCGGGACCTAGTTTGGGAACGATTGTCACGCATGAGTACCAATCGTGGGGGAGCGTGGTTCATGATTGGAGATTTTAATGAGATTACAGAAAATCATGAAAAGAGGGGAGGAAGGCGTCGTTTTGAAAACTCTTTTATCCCTTTCCGCACCATGTTGGAAAATTGTGGAATGCTCGACTTCCCATATAAAGGAAACTCATTCTCGTGGGTGGAAAAAAGACGATCCGGGAAAGTGAAATGCAAACTGGATAGAGCAGTGGCAAATGAAGAATAGCACGCCCTTTTTACACACTCAGTTGTAGAATTTTTACAATTATGGGGTTCAGACCATACATTAGTCCTAGCACGTATCCAATCCAATGTTCGACAAAGGAAGAATAAGAGCTTCAGATTTGATAAAAGATGGATAGGAAAACCAGGTTTCAAGGAAGCGATAATATCGGGATGAGGACAATTTGATGAAATTCCAATGAGGAATTTTCATCAAAAAGTTACCTCATGTCGTAATAGAATTAGTTCATGGAAGAAGCAGAACCCAAAAAATTCCGCTACACTAATTAAAGAATTAAAAGAAAAGATCGACGTGGCACAAGAGAATGATTATTCTACGACAGAAGAGCTGGAGGATTTACGAAGACAGTTAATTCTGGCCTTTAAAGAAGAAAATACTTTTTGGGAACAAAAAAGTAGGAACCAATGGCACAAATATGGGGATAGGAACACAAAATTCCACCATGCCACCACAAAACAACGAAGAGCCCAGAATCGAATCATCAGCATTAAAGATAAGCATGGAATGTTGGTAGAGAGTGAAACCGAAGTAGAGAACGTGTCTGTTCAATATTTTCGTGATCTCTTCTCTACTTCTTTGCCAACAGATATAGATAACTCCCTCCGTTTTATTTCAGAAAAGGTGTCTCATGCCGACAATAGGTTATTCTTAGAGAAACCGTCGGAACATGAAATTAGGAAAGCTCTTTTCGAGAATAACCCGGACAAAGCACTGGGACCGGATGGCATGACTAGTAAATTATTTCAAAGATTTTGGCGGGAGATGCGCCAAGACATTATCAGATTTGTACAAGATTTCATCGAGACATGCTTTCTTGACCCTTTGTTGAACCAGACAAATATATGTCTCATCCCTAAGAAGAAGAAACCTCGAGACATGACCGAATTCAGACCTATTAGTCTCTGCAATGTTAGCTATAAGATTATATCTAAGCTATTATGCAAGAGACTAAAGAGGGTTATACCACACTTGATATCAGAGACACAATCAGCTTTTGTGGAAAACCGACTAATTACTGATAACATTTTGATAGCACAAGAGAATTTCCATGCACTACGGACGAATAACAGATGTTAAAACAGACATGAGAAAAGCCTACGATAGAGTGGAATGGAGTTTCATAGCAGCTTTGATGCAGAAGATGGGATTTGATGAAAGACTGGTTGACCTCATTATGTGTTGTGTCACGTCAGTCTCATATCAAGTCCTTGTCAATGGGCAACCGAGAGGGCGAATTATACCAAAGAGGGGGTTGAGGCAGGGAGATCCCCTCTCCCCCTTTTTGTTCATTTTGTGTACGGAAGCTTTGATATCACTCCTTAACGGAGCAGAAGCGGAGAAGAAGATTGTGGGTCTCCGCATTGCCCAGGCGAGCCCACGGATCTCCCATCTCCTCTTCGCTGATGATAGCCTCTTATTTTGTGAGGCGAAAGTGAGCCAGTGCAAGGAGATTATGGATATTATAGACATTTATGGGAAAACATCAGGACAAAAACTAAATGCAACAAAATCTTCAATGTTCTTTGGAAACAGAGTGGACTACCCCCGGAAACAAGAGATAAAAGAAATTTTGGGTTTTTCTACTGAAGGAGGCATGAGAATGTATCTTGGATTACCCGAACAAATTTGTGGCTCGAAAACCAAAGTATTCTCCTACGTACAAGATCGGCTTAATGGACGAGTAAATAATTGGTCATCGAGACTACTCTCGAAAGGAGGAAAGGAAGTTCAGATTAAAGCGGTGGCTCAAGCAGTTCCAACATATCCAATGTCGTGTTACTTGATTCCACAAGGCATTACTGATAAACTAAGAAGTACAGCTTCTAATTTTTGGTGGAGTTCGAAACAGGACAGCAGAGGCTTGCATTGGATAGCATGGGACGAGATCTGTACCCCCAAAGATTTGGGGGAACTAGGTTTTCGAGATCTCCATGACTTCAATTTAGCACTTCTTGCAAAACAATTATGGTAGTTGATCCAGTATCCGAGTTCCCTACTGGCACGTACCCTAAAAGGAAGATATTACAACAATACTTCTCCCTTGGAAGATAGACGAACATACTCACCCTCATATGGTTGGTGCAGTATCATGGCAGCAAGACCTTTACTCATGTCGGGGTTACGGAAGACAATTGGAACTGGCCGTGATACGAGGGTTTGGACCGAGCCTTGGGTCCCTGACTCAGTGGCCCGGCCACCTAGACCTGCTGACCACATTGTCTATAGACTTCCTCAACTCCCTGTTCAGGCATTTATTAGGAATGATACAAAGGAGTGGGATACCCAACTTCTACGGGAATTCTTTCAGCCAGATGATATTCCATTGATACTAGAGATTAAACCCTCCCACTCCTCAGCTCTGGATGGATATGTTTGGAATCACACAAAGACATGAGTTTATTCAGTTAAAACCGGATATAACTTACTACAATTGAGCAAGACGAGTCCTACACATGAAATGGTTCTCAAACCAAGTGTCAAAGGCCTCCAGAGTCATGTATGGAAGTTAAAAGCTCCAAGTAAGATGAAGCACTTTTTGTGGCAAGCTATTTCGGGCTGTGTGGCGACAGCAGAGAGGCAAACTTATAGACACCTGGGCACCGATATGAGTTGTCCTAGATGTGCTGGCCCGGTGGAGTCGATTAATCATCTCCTTTACGAGTGTCCCCCCTGCCATGCAGGTTTGGGCTTTATCGGACTATCCGTCCATTCGGGTGACTTCCGAGTACATCTAGTTACCAAAACATGAACTTTCTGTTTTGGAAGCGAAAAGAAATGGCTCCTCGGAGACCACAAGTCGACACCTTTCCATGGATATGTTGGTATATTTGGAAGGCAAGAAATGATAAACTCTTTAATGGGAAAGACGTATCTCCATTGGATAGTCTTCAACATGCGTCTCTTGAGGCAGAATGTTGGAGAAAGGCAAACAAAGAGGAGGAAGCAAATGAGGATCATGAAGTCCCTCCTAGTACTGAGCCCCCTAGGACCCCCCCCCCCAAATCCCTACATGCCAAATTGATGCATCATGGATCGATAATGGTAGTGTCAGTGGCTTAGGGTGGAGTCTCAAGGATCAAATGGGTTCTGAATGGTTCGGATTACGGGCGTGTAGAAGGAGTCTATCACCTCAGCATGCCGAGATGGAAAGCCTATTGTGGGCAATCTCATGTATGAGAGATTTGAGGTTGACCTCAATACGGATTGAGACAGACTGCTCGGATCTAGCGGATATGTCTACTAGACCGGAGAGCTGGCCGGTTTTCGCGACAGAGATCGAGGTGTTTCAACGACTGAGGGAGGACTTCGAGGATGTGAGTATGTCTCATATTCCGCGGAGTAGAAATGGACGAGCGGATGCATTAGCTAAAGAAGAAAGGATTGGAGGTTATTCATTTTCCCATATAGATCAGACCCGGCCAGATGGAGTTTTTTCCCGGAGAATCGACTCGACTGGTCACCACTTGATCTAGAGCAAATGGGCGGCTGACAAAAAAAAAAGGATTCTAAAACATCTCATATAAAGTATAGTTTTAAAACATGGCCCATTGGTTTCATATAAGACTATCAAACTAAATAATATATCAAATTAAATCTCCTATATATTATTTCATTCAATAAAATCTACGGAATTACCTAATGTGATTAAGATATATATGACTATTAATGATTTTAAATAATAAAGATTTCTTAACAATATGTATACTTTATATCATCTTTGTTTATGTTTTATTATTAAAATAAATTACACAATTACACTAATCTTATAATAAAAAATTAGATTTTTTAATATATGTTGTATTTTGAAATTTTCAATACGAGTATAAATTACTAAAACTGTCAAAAATCTCACATAAACTTTTATGACCAAGGTCTAATTTTTTTTTTATAATAAGTTACAATTATTATAAAATAATATGAATAAATAATTTTATTTTAATAGGTATTTATGTTAATATATATATATATATATATATATATATATATATCCTATGAATAAATAATATCATTTTAAACATAATTATAATTTAAAGCTTAACTGAATTTTTAAAATTATAAAATTATTTTTATTTATAAAATTATTTCTAAAATTATTTTTATTTAAAAAAGGTTTTTAAAATATATTATTAGATAAATAAATAAATTATACTAAATTAATTTTGAAACTTTATATATTCTAAATGGAAATATTCTACCAACTATTTTTAAGAAAATATTAGAGAACTTGATAATGCTCTACCAATTAAGCCATGTGACACTCCGTTTATTTTCTATCACTCGAACACTGAAAAGTGAAAATATATATGAACCAGACCCATTAAATTCTAAGTTTTGATCTACAGTTATAATTAGTATTTTTAAGAAAATATTAGAGAACTTGATAATGCTCTACCAATTAAACCATGTGACACTCTGTTTATTTTCTATCACTCAAACACTGAAAAGTGAAAATATATATGAACCGGACCCATTAAATTCTAAGTTTTGATCTATAGTTATAATTACAATTATTTATGATTCAACGTATAGATAATTATATAAAAATTCAAAAATATCAAATACATATAAAAATAATCATATGTAAATTTTAAATTTGTTTATACTAAAATTTTATATTTTAATTACATACATTCACCATGCGCAAGACGCAAATCTTATCCTAGTAATTAAAGAAAATGGAAATCAAGCCATAAAATATGATGGCCATTAAATATATATATATATTTTTTTTTTTGCTATATCACCTGGGGGAGGCAACATCTCAAATAAACAGCCAAAAAATAATATAGTTTAAAAAAAATCGATATATATATATATAGTTTTTTTCTGAACAAGATAATAAAAGAAAACCGTTGTTGTAGCAGAGCAGAACTCAATGACAAATTGAGGTGGAAAACTATCAACCATATATTGCGATTTTCATAGAAAGCTATTACTGTACTGCTACGAATAATGTTATATGTTCTGATATATTTAGACATAAGATTCGATCTACTTTTAGTTTTATTGTAATTTGTGTTTCAATTGTATATTCTATCTATTGAAACCAAAAACAGAAAACAATGGCCGGTCCTCGTTTGCAATTCTCTGTATGGGTTAAATGAAGTAATCATAATCTAAGATAATATAATTATTTTTTCAAAGAAAAAGATAATATAACTAGGCCACGTGAAGCATCATAGTATTGAAGGAGTTCGTAAACCTACCAGAAAACACATTAATATTAGGTCTACTCCTATTTTTATTAGTTTAAATTAGTTAATTTCGTTAAACCTCACATAAGCTGGTTACATAAAATTAGTTAATTTCGTTAAACCTCAGATAAGCTGGCTATATAAAATTTTCCATTAGGTTTTCTTACAATAGTTTATGCCCACGTAACCTCAAATAATTGTACTTTAAAATAAATAATAATAAAATATATAATTGTACTTTTTTGAACATTAAATAAATAATTGTACTTTATGAAAAAACTGCAAATAATTGTGATTTCGCCAAGTCAAGTTTGTTTTACTTGTATTTATGTATTTTTCGTTATTTGAATAAATAGTTAATTAAAACAGAGTCGTCCAAATAATGTCGCTAGTATGCAATTATTGTGGGACTAATCGCAATGCAACTTGGGGAGGAAGATGATGGATTATGGATAGCTCCACAGTTCACAAGGCGATATTGGTCACGTCTCAGGCATCTTTCAGTTATGTCGCCCACTTGGGCCCATCTTACCTTTTCTGTTCCTGCCACGTGTCTATTTATTTATATGTTACACCCACTGCATTGTTTGTATGTTGATTTTATTGCAATTATTACATTACATCTCCAACTTGGTTAAGTGAGACTTGCATGGTATCCCAGTTTTTTAAATATAAATTTTATGCCAAGGTTTAAAATTTTTGATTGACTTTACAAATACACTAATAGCACAAAACCATAATTTAAACTAACACAAAGTAAAATGAGCAAATTTAACTAAACATGAAGCATAAGAAACTCGGACAAAGGCAAACTTCAACATAGTAACTATAAACCAAAACATACAGGTAAAAATAAAATGAGTGATTAGTTGTCGCGAGCTACCAAAGAAAAAGTGAACTCAAACCTTGAAACACATGACTCCTGCAGCTTCTAAATTACCCATTCGCCACAATCTACACAGAGAATCAAACATAGACTCGCTAGATTACCAAGCGAATACCAACCCGGCAGCATGAGAAAGGTCAGCGACTGACGATGCTATCATTCAAAAAAAGTAGCTGATGATTTTCTGTTTTCAACACACCGTCTCGAGACAGTTCATCCATTTAACTCGAAATCTATATAGAGCAAGAAGACAAGTTGGGCACACCTCCTTCGAGAAAAACACACCACCTAACTAGAAAACTGGAAACTAAACTAAAGTTTTACCAACATCAAAGAACCCAAACAAACCTCGCGAGGCCCACCTCCTTCGAGAAAAACACACCACCTAACTAGAAAACTGGAAACTAAACTAAAGTTTTACCAACATCAAAGAACCCAAACAAACCTCGCAGCAAACCTGTTACCAAAATGCCAGAGGAGAGAGGGCCGATAGATAAGAGCGCCACGTAACCTAACCCACACCCAGGCCTGGTCCATAGCAGAGGCAAAGTAACCAACTGCTTAGGACCCAACTATTTTTGAGATTTTTTTAGTTAAGAAAAAGAGTCCAATATTTCTTGAAATTTTTTTGCTTAAAGAAAAAAAACCCAAAATTTTTCATTTGTGTAGGGCCTTAAAGAACTTTGGGCCGGCCCTGCCCACACCACTTTGGAGAGAGGCCAACAACTACACTCGCCTCAAGCAAGCTCACGAACTAAAGTAGTGAGGCCAGCCACTCCCACATGCTGCCACCAAACCCGTAAGAGAGACCAACGAAGACTCCATCTCTCACAAGGATCCAACACGCTATGTCTCACCACAAGCAAGCTCACAAACATAATTTTTCTGGTATCCAAATTATGTTTGTCTAACCATTACTTACACAATCCTATCTCCGGCCTTATCCGCTCGAATCATATGGACGATTATAATGTCTAAAGTTTTATTTTTACACAAATATTCATAGGAAGAATTGAATTTTTTTCCTTAATTTCAAATGGATTCAATAGAAATGTCTATTTATAATAGTGCATCGATACAAAATAATTTATTTTAGACTATCTCTAATGTATTTTATTATCTTTTCTAAAATATAGAAATTCTATAACAGAGATTTGATTTGTTTCGGTGTATTTCTTTAAAATAGCAATATCTAAACATAAAATAAAAAGTAAATAATGATATTTAATCTAAAAATAGAGAGCACATTAATCTCTATTTCAAAAGATGAATAGACTTTAAATATTATTATAAAAAATATATAGATGATTTGAAGATGTTTTTAACAATCTAAATTTAGGATAGTATTTTGGAGTGTGGGATATTTAATAATTAATCCTATTATTTATAGTATTTTAAATTGTTATGTTTGTAAAAAATCTGGGTTCTTGATCCATATTTGTTTTTAATATGAAAATCAAGAATGAATTGTTATGTTTGTAAAAATTCTGGGTTAAACTCAAACACAAAAAGAACTAACCCCCTTAAAGAACCACACTTTTTATCTTCTTGGCATTTTTGCATAAGACGAACAATACTCAGACCGAACGCACCGCTGGTTAACAATCAGAGTTCTCGACCGCTGGTTAACAATCGGAGATCTCGATCAAATTATAAACTGTGGTTTTCCAAAAAAAAAAAAAAAACTTATAAACTGTGGTTAACATATTATTTACCTTATATATTGTACAAAACTTTCTGCTTTACAAAAGGAAATAATTAAAATGCAGTGGAAACACAAATAGACACATCCATTTGTTGACAAAAAAAACGACACATCCATTTGTTATATAATATCTACCTTTCGAACATGCTTTCATTTGTAAACATTAGAATAAAAGTTGTTTTATAACATGCTTTGAACTCATTTAAACTAAAACTTAAACAAAGGAAAAACGTGTTGTGATTTGATTAAAAATAGATAAAACCAAAATAATTTTGACTCTAGACTAGTGATTTGATTAAAAATAGATAAAACCAAAACAATTTTGACTCTAGATTATCTAAAGTAACCATGTGCATGAATACATAAATAAACCTCAGCCAAATGGAAGGAACTTGCCCACATATTTGTTTTAGTATCACATAAATGAATTGATTACCGAACAATAAATATGTTCTCTCAAGAAACAGAAAAATGAAAATATACTTATTATACTCTTAATCAAAATTAAAACACAGTAAATTTAAGTGGTAAAATAGGTGAGAGTGGATTACCACCAAAACCTAGTCGAACTTGGTTCTTGTGTCCGGTAGATAATTCAGAGCCACCGGTTGAACGTGGACACAATACCGAAACCAACACAAATAACTAGAGATGCAGTTCACCTATAATAGCCAGTTCCCGGTTCCCTCACTCCTCTCAGAAACATCCAAGCCATTTCTCACCGTTTCATTATCTACAATCCACTATAAATACTTGCGCCTACAACTCTCAAATTTTCTCACATCCAAATTTAACCTTTTTGCCCTCCTCGTCCTCCTCCTTCACTATTTACAGTTGTGCCACTCTGGTTATGATAGCTTCCTGTAACCGGCGCCAATACAAGAACCTTCGTCACTCCTGGCTTCATTAGATTCCGGCAAAGAAACATTTAAAACATTAAAGATGCCGATAAACTCGAAGAACGCTAACCGGAAAGGAACCACCGGAGAAACCGAGAAGACTCGCCGGGGAAAGTTACAGGAGAAAGCGATGTCGTTTCACGGCAGAGGAACGATGCCTCATTCGACTCCAGGAGAGCTTCGAAGACCGAAGACGTTACCGGAGTTATTCTCAAACGGTCAAACCATCGTCGAACCGGTTCCTTCTAAACCGCCGCGTCTGACGAAACTACTTCTCAACGTGACGGTTCAAGGGAGTTTAGGAGCTCTGCAGATTATAATCTCGCCGGAATCCACAGTGAACGATTTGATCGAGGCCGCGATTCGGCTTTATGTGAAGGAAGCTCGACGACCTTTCTTACCGGAATCTGAACCAGCCCGGTTTGATCTCCATTACTCGCAGTTCAGCCTCGAAAGTATAAACTCTTTCTCTCTGTGTTTTCTGCTTTACAAATCGTTGCCACCGATACTGAGTTTCTGAAACTCGTTTTCAGGTATAGGAAGAGAACAGAAACTGATCTCGCTTGGGTCAAGGAACTTCTTCTTGTGTGGTCGGAAAGAGAACGGAGGATTGGTCGGAAGTGGATCGTCGGAATCTTGTTCGAAGGAAGCAGAGAAAGTGGCGAAAGCTGGTTTTCACTGGCTCAAATTCATGGGTTTCTAGACTTTTTACAATTTTTAAAAAATTTAATTCAAACTTCTATTTTTTCTTATTTTTAGGAAATAAATATTGATTTTAGGAAACTTCGTGTTACCTTCCGAAAGGGCAAAAGATAGGGATTGTTTGCTCTATTATGGGTCAAACGTTTAAAATCAGTGTATATATAGTAGTATTCTATATAGAAGAAATAATGTCATTATCTAGTGGGATATAATGTATTTTAATCAAATTACATGCCAGTTGCACAAAAAAAAATCAAATAATATGCCAATAATTGTAATTGGTTTTTTCTTTGTTTTTGTATCTTTTGTTTGTAAGAAATGTGGGTCGGACTTTCGGTTTATGTAATAACGACTGAAGCCAACCTTATCCCCAAAGTCAAGACATTTTTGGGACAACTTCAAACCAATTAAGTTCCGTGTTGCTCTGATTCTCCCAGTCTTACGCTCCCTCATTGAGATTCTCTCTTCTTAATCTTTTTTTGTAATCAGATTATGAATAATTTATCTAAATAATAGTACAAGTATTAGATGACAAGTTGACAACATTCGAGCAATTTGTTATGTTAACATATGTTTACAATACTTTAAATATTTAAACAAATAAAAACAACTGGTGTTCAAAAAAAAAAAAACTATGCTACATGCCATGATCAACTTAACATCTGAATATCATACAACACCCATACATCCATACTCGAAAAAGGTAAATTTTACAACAAGAATTTTATCGGTCCATGGAGTATGGAACCATTTATCACCCGGTATGGGCCATATGAAATATTTTATCGGTGCAAATAAATCTAGTACATAAACCATCTACCTTCAAATAAAATTGCTGAATCTTTTTACGTGTAGAAGAAGGGTTGTTGGAAAAAACATTATCCATAACAGATTGATTACAAGTCTCTTCCTCAAAGGCATTGCTGATCTGACAATATTTTTCAAAAAAAATAATTTGTTATATAATTCATCATTTACGGCTAGATATGTCAAAACTGATTGCAACTTGTGCGCCACGTTCAATAATTTCATTATGGGATAAATTTGAATACTACAATTTTATAGGTTTGTGAACTAGTTGGATCTTCGGTTCCATTTTGTCAAGGATAACGGATTTAGTGAGCTAATTAAACTATAGCGAACTTCTGTTATGATTTACAAAACTCAAATATTTTGACGATTATGATGAGTAAAGGCACGGGCGGTCCTCGGAATAACCACATTAAACAATGGCCTAGACCCCTGAAATCTTTTAAAAAATTTGTATGAAAAAGATCCCCCAAATTCATTTTTTTTTTTAAAAAAAACCTTTACTAAATTGTTTAGAGCCCTAATCTCAGGACCGCCTTAAAGAGATTCTGATCGAGATTTTGTGATGGAAAGGTATCAAAGATATGAATGGAAGATCATTGGCTCATGTTCTGCATCTGCTTTCACCACCAAATTTCCTCTATCGATGATAAGGTTGAGTATCAAAGCATAAACGATCAGACATTCATCTTCTGCACTCTGTTGCAAATGATGAAATGGAAGTTTCTGTACATTATTTCCAGGTTTGATCGGCTAGTTATTGGCACTTAAGTAAACAAATTGGAATTGAATAATATGAACTAAAGACTTGAAAGCTGAAACTAAACCGAATTTAGTAGTTAGTTCGTAGCAGTGTTATAGACAATAGTCGATGTCTGATTAATTGTGGAAATATCTACCTAGGAATGTATCTCATTTGTTTGTCATATGGAAAGTTCACAGTGTATAGTGGAGAAGAGATTTGTGACTATATATGTGTATTAGAACATTGGAAAATATGCCAGCAACTTAGATGGTAAATAAACCAAAACAAAGAGAGGAAAATATAGACGACATACTTGGAAAGAACCACTGTGACTATACTGTTTTTTTTTGGTGTAGAAATGCAAGAAACGAAGTTAATTTAAATAAACGAACTGATTAACAAGTGAAATGCTTCGAGTGCTCCTACTTTGCTCAGATTTGGGAGGGGCTTACAAAAGGAATTCTTCTCAATGATCACACTAATAATTGGTCAGCCATTATGGCAATTATAACGGATAGCAAGATAGAGAAGTTGAGGAGTTATTGCGTCAGATATGCATTTCAGGCTGCAATTCATTCTTTATGGAGGGAAAGAAATATAATTAAGCACGAGGAGAAGCCTTTGCCTATTGCAGCTGTAATGAAGATGATTGATAAATGAAGGGATGGGAATATGGATTACAATTTTGGTTTGCCACAAGAGTTTAAGCTTTCTGATACGTATGAGGCTTTACACCCACCTATCTTGTATCAGTACAAGAAGAAGGCCCATAAGAAGTGACAGAAGAGGAGTACTTTAGGCCCAGGAGTGTTGGAATTCTGTGGGTACTGCGTAGGAGAATAAAGGAATAACGGTTGTGATGACTCACCGACATGACATGTGCGTTTGTTGGTCACGTTGGTGTAATTAACAACCATGGATGGGTATAAGAAGAGAGAGAGGAGTACGAGTAGATTTTTATCAGATAATTTGTCAAGTAGTACGTAAAGGAGAGGAGAGACTCCAAAGAAAAATTCATTGTATTTCACTTTATCTATCAATAAAACTTGGGATTTCCCTTTTCTTGTCTTTGTTTACAAGTTTGATACATCTAAACTGTATCAAATTGGTATCAGAGCCTTTGATTGTTGGGAAAATGCCTCAAAATAAAACAGATATGGACGCTACCATGGAGCTGTTACAGCAACAAACGAATCGGATCTCGCTCATTGAGCAGGAGATGGCTCGCTTGGGACTGCTGGAAAAAATCGATGGCAGTGATGCAGACACAGATCGTTGTCATGTTTGGTAGCTGGGAACAAGAGAAGAAGAAGAAAGACGATGCGCGACTCAAGGCAAAAGAGCTTGAGAAAGGAAAGGCGCATCAAGTTGAAGGCTCCACCTCGGAACCGATGACGGGAAGCAAGGTCGATTTCAAAGGGGAGCAACGCAGTCCGCTGACACCATCGCCCTTCCACGTCTATGATGAGGGATTTTACGGCCGTGGGTTACATGGACAGGGTTCGGGACTGTACGACGAGTACCGTCCATGGTGACACCCCCAGCTGACTTGATGTTTAGAGCTACCAACGTTCGACGGAACGGAGGCGGAGAGCTGGGTGTTACGCGTGGAAGAGTACTTCGATTTAGGGGAGCTATCGGAGGTGGGTAAGCTTCGTGCGGTACGAGTGTGTTTTACTGGAGATGCGTTGATGTGGTACCGATGGGCGCACGGAAAAACCTTTTTCGTAGCTGGGGTCAACTCAAGTATCACGTGTTGGAGCCATTCCCATGACCAATCAGCTATTGGATGAACGAAGAAGTTACCTAGACTTATCAATATCAGATTCTCTCAGATAAAAAATACCATATATCCAACTGGACCAGCCTCAAACACTAAACCAAATGACCTTCCCAAGCTAAAGGAAACCACTTAAAGAACCAATCCTATATATATATATATATTTCTTCTGACAACAACAAACAATTAAGTAACTAATCCTTTAGACGCGGAAAACCAATCCAAAGGTATTGAATCGATATATAACATAGATGAAAGAGAATTCTTCGCATCTCATATAATCTAGTCCGCCATAGTATTTTATGTCCTCGAAATATGTATGATTCAAAAGTTAGAGAAAAAAAATATTACTGTGTTTGCATTCTCCAGGTGCGTAGAGAAGATTGGTCATTCTTCAGATGTTAACACCATCTTCGATAAGTATATGATTTGCAATTTTGAATAATTCTTAGGCCATCTCTAACAATGACACCAAAACACCAAATTTAGTGTAAATTTATCTCTAACAAGACATCAAATTTAACGCAATCGCACCAAATTTGGTTAAAGTGAATAATATTACACCAAATTTGGTGTAATACTATTCATCATATCAAGTCTTAAAATACATATTTTATTATATTACACTTAGTAATATACTTCAAAAAATATTGTTAATTATTTCAAATTTGTGATTAAACGTAAATATAATGTATTATTTGTATTTTTAAATCATTTTACGTAATTAAGTTTTTTTTCTATTAATAAATCGATAAATAAGTATTATCATTTACGTCATTTTAAAAAAAAAATAATATATCATAGAATTTTTATTTTTACTTTCAAAAATATAAAATTTAATAAATATTTTTAAAAACATAGAAATCAATACTATATGCTAGATTAAATAGTAACTAATTAAAATTTTATGTAATACTATTAAATTTATCAAATATTAAACAACAATTTTATTTTTTAAATAGTTAAACTTGTATTACTAACTAATAAAAATTATTAAAATAAAATATATTATTTTGTTATCTACTTTTTATTGTAAATAATTTGAATATAAATAATATTTTATATAGAGTAAGTACATAAAGATATAATATTGGTAAACCAAAAATATAAATTTAAATAAACTTTATAAATGTAAATAAAATTTATAAACATAAAAATACAAGATTTAATAAACATAATAGATATATGTGATAGAATAATTATTTATCAATTAAAAATAATTAAAATTGAAAAATTAAATAATAGATAATATTATTTTTGGTGTAAAATTTGGTGTTATTGTTAGAGATGGAAAAAAAATTGATACCAAAACACGAAATCTAATTCAGTTTTATTACTAAACTAGATTTCGACCTGCACAATCATGGTTGTGCGGGTATATATTTTTATGTTTATATATAAATAATTGTTTTATGGGTCAAAATATATATATTTTCATAATGATTTCTAATAAAATAATTTTATAGTTTAATGCTGTAAATTCAAATCATCACATATACTTTGCATGGATAAATATAAATAAATAGATAAAATAAATGTTTTGTGTGTTAAGCAAGGTGTATTATTCTGACACACATTACCGTGCTTCTAGCACGGTATACTACATTGGTATAAGAGCACCGCTGTAAAAAACTATGAGAAATAGATGTGTGTAGGTTAAAGGGTAGTTTCATGTATTACTGAACTTATGTTAGCATATTACGCAAACTGAATCACATGAATACTTTGTATCACTCAGATTTATATTTATACAATATGTTTGCCCTTATCTTAGTGTATATCACATAATAAATAGATAGACTATGAGAAATATTACATTGAAGATATTACAGCCGACAATTATACTTGTCTTATCCGGATTCACGTCGTCTTGCGAAGATCTCTTGTAAGTTTTTTCTCCAATATATATAATTCGCCGTTCACTTTCTCTAAGAATTAAAACCCCGTAAAAATATGATATGATAAAATAGATAAATATGATAAAATATTTATCATATTGACTAGGGAGAAAAACTAGAATGACTCAAATTAATGGTATTATTACTAGAATAACTCATATTTTTTTTCAGAATTATTAGAATGTTTTTCTGGTCAAAATTGCCCTTGCCTATAGTTATAGAATTTTTATTTTTTATTTTTTTTTAGGTCGTCGGCAGATTTATTTAAATCTATCACACGACAGAGTTTTTAAATATGTTTATCGGATGACACAATAGATTTGTCTATATTTTGCTCGATTTGTAAGAAAACCGACTTTTTTAAATATGTCTGTCGGATGACACAACAGATTTGTAAGAAATCACAGATTTTTGCGATCGACTTATTTTCTTATGGCAGACTTGTTGAATTACGACCGATTTGAATAAAAAATCGATTCTTATTACGGTAGACTTAAGGTAAATCTGCCACCGATTTACAAATACTGCATACTAGTTGAATTACGACGCGACCGACTTGTTAGTTTACATTGTGACAGATTTGTTTAGTTAATTCTTGGGTTAGTTAAATTCGGATTGAATTCTGGTTTAGTTCAATTAATCTGAAATTCAATTAATTTGAAATTAGTTCAAGGAGACGATCTCTTTGGTCTTGTTCATCGCCTTCTCCATCTTTTCCTTGCTCGTTCTTTTCTGAGCTCAAGGAATATAATTAAATCTAGTCGAGTTCTACTTTTCGCCAAAGAAGTCTCCTTGACATGTTGCTCTTTAACCAGAGGAAGATGGAGCTTCAAGCCTTGACATTGAATGTTGGTACAGAGTTAACCATCCTGGTACAAAAGTCAATTTCCGAGGCAATAGCTATAAAATAGAGAAACAGAAAGAATATTAACTCAAATTAGTCTTTTATTAACCAAACCACACCATGAACAACATAGTTTTGATGATGTCTTGTTAAAACCAAAGTTAACAGCAACAACAAAGGGTCTTTCTTTATTTGGTTACTTGACAAACATAAACATAACACTCTTTCTTCACTTCCTTTGTCTCTCTCTCTCTCTATTAGACACCAGTTTCAGAGTTCTCATCAAAGCTGAGAAGAGTTATTGGCGATAGCACCAGCTTCAGTAAGTATAGGCAAAAGCTTGCCTTGCTTGTTACTATCCATCACCCCTGCAGATTCACAATCAACCACACAAATGTTTTAGTTAGTTCTTCCAGCGATCTGTGTCTCCAATAATGTGAAGAGAGTTTGTATAGTTCTCTTACTATCGCAGCCACCGATATGTTTGCCTTTGATGAAAACATTAGGAACAATGCTCTATCCTGTCCACTCAGATAAAGCTGATTGGATCTCACCTCCATCACCTATGAAACTTGTAAATTAGCATGGGACGAATATAAATATATAATCCAGGTTCAGTGACATAGATTTTGGTAGGTTTCTTACTCATTTCATCGAGCTCAAGCACTTTAAAAGTTGCTCCAAGCTGTGTCAACAGTTGTTTCACCCTCTGGCAATAACCACAGTACGTCTTGCTGCAAAAACAAGACATGGATCAAACCGTAAGACTCAACAAAGGAGATGTGATTCAAGTATTTAGACATATAAAGCAAATCCACATACATCGTCTCTCTTCCTATTAACCCAGATGGAAAAGACTCAACCTTTGGATCAAACAAGACCTTAGAGACATGATTACACAATTTATCAAACAGATACATAATCACAGATGAAAAGACAGAGACTTTCAATGAGTTAAGACCTGAAGACAACGACTTCAGAGACAATCTTTTTGGCTTTTTTCATTACAACCTCCATATCTTCTTTGTTTAATCGGTTTCCACTGAACATAGAACCCATCTCTTCTCTTTCCTACACAGTATATATACGGATTATCAACAACAATTAAGAATTTGAACATATAAAACTTACAATCATGTAGAGGGAAGACGCAGCCAAGGCAAGAGGAATGGCAACAGAGGTGACTTTGTCCTTTGGTCCTTTAAGGTAGGTGTGCCTCTGAATGCTCTGGAATAGTCTTTGAAATTTGGGGATTTAGGGTTCTTGAAATCTAAAATCAAATCAGGTAATAAAAATAAAAAACGTATAGAAACTATGAGGAATTAGATTAATTAGTACTTACCAGTGACAGAAGAGTTGTGACGGAGGAGATTCGGCGGAGGTGGAGGAGATGAAGAAGACGAAGGGGACTTTTGCGATTTCGAGCGGATACAACAAGAGGAGACGACGAGAGAGGGCTGAGACAGAGGAGATGTCGCCGGAGAGTGACAAGATCGCCGGCGAGAGGCCCTTGAAGATTCTCCTTTCGTCGATTGCATGTTTGGAAGAAAGAGAGAGACCCGACAAAAGCCTTCTTAATTTCCCTTTTTTTTATGTTTATATTTTCATATTCTTTTGTGTTATTCTTTTTAAATTAATGTTTTTTTTTTTGCTGATTAGAAGGGTTGTTGTGTCAAATTACATGTATCTGAATTGGGTCTAGTATGTAAATTTTAATATGAGTCATTCTAGTCATTTGAAGATAAATATGAGTCATTCTAAGTAATTCCTCTATTGACTAAGACAGAGTATATAAATGACCGTATATTTACACTGTATATTTAGAAAAAGCATAAGATATATTACACTGTATATAATAATATTTATTCAATATTTATATTACACGGAGTATATAAATGACTGTATATTTATCATAGGACTGTATATTTACACAGGATAAACATAATAAATAGATAAATATGATAAAATATGACTGTATAATCAGTTGACTGTACATTCGTATTGACACAGTAAAATATTTTAAATTTATTTTAAATATATTAACTTATCAATTTCAAAAAAAACTTTATCATATTTAGTTCAATATAATGGTTTTCTTTTAAAATGATATATATTTTTAGAAAATAGATAAAATAGGATATAATTTTATTCTTTTCATTTTATAAAATATATCTGAATATATATAAATGTATAATAAAATTTCATGAGTAATTATGAAATTAGTGAAAATATTTATGTTCCGATTTTGACAATTAATATCTAGTTATAATCTTTTTAACAGATTTGCTAGAATATATATATATAATAATTTTAAAAAATTAAAATATCAAAACATATTATGATTAAAATAGTTAAAATATTTTATATTATTGGTATTAAGGATATACTTTTAATTTGAAAATATACATTTAATTTTAAAAATGAAAGGATTGTCTAAATAAAAATATCACACATAAAATAAATCATGAATTTTGTTTTAATAGAATAGACTAAATTTTGATTCGCGCTTTGAAAGCGAGAAATAAAGTTTTCGGTGCAAACATTATATAATAGTTTTTTCTCTTTGTGTAAAGTATTTTGAATATAAAATCCATAATCCAAAGTCCAAAAAACTAAAAACCCTATCCATACCCGGTCTAAAATAAATAAAAAATACCATAAGAGGTTTTGTAGGGTGGTAGTGGTACAAAATATATCAAAACCTGAAGTGCTATCAGCCAACCCAAACCGATAACCCGAAAAACATGTAAAATTTTGAAAAACCGATATGAATGTTCAAATTAATCACAAATATATATATATATATATATATATTTAAAACAAAATAAAATAAATATTTATTTGTAAAAAATATTTTAAGATTATTAGTAAAATGTATTTTGAAATTACTCAATTTCCTTTTTGATTATGAGTGAATATAATTAAAATTTTTAATTTTTAATATTCGTTTATAAACCAAAACTAAATTTCGTTTTAATTTTAATTTCTAATTATATTTGATGATAATTTAAAGTAAAATTAACTAATTTTTGAAAGTAAATTTAAAAAGATACTAAAGAGATTTTAAAAAAATTTGTTTGAACATTTTAAATATATTCATTTGTATTTCAAATAAAGTGATGGACCTCTAAAGATATAAAGATATTAAATATATAATAATAAAATTTTGTAAAATTTGATATTTTCTAGGAATGGATACAAATTTTAGAAATCACACATGAACTGAAGTCATTACTTTCGTTTTAATATATAAGATTTGGTGTCCTTGTTAGAGATGTCCTTAGTGTTTATTTGATTTCCTACGCATTGCAAAGATATTTCGGAAAATTGTGTGTTTAGACCAAAAAACAATAACATTGTCCTAATAGGATAAATCTACTTTATAACTGTCCCATTAGACTAATATTTAAAAAAAAATAGAACTTTGTCCTCTAAAATACAATTATAAACTAATTATAATATATTAAAATATCATACTTTAATTAAACTAATCTATTATATTAAAAGAGAAGTCATGACTCACTTCATGTGTGATATTTTAGTTTGGACCATCTTTAGAATTTTATAAAATTTTACATAACATTATAATATCTTTTCATATCTTTAATTTTTGTTTGAAATACAAATAAATAGTTTTAAGAAAATTCTAACATAATATTTTAAAAATCTTTTAGAATCTTTTTCAAGATATAATTGCAAAATTATTGGATTAAAATTTTAATTATCATAAAATATAATTAAAATTTTAATTCATTTTTATTTATAAGCAAAAAATTAAAATTATGTAAAATATTTTTGACAATATCCCAAAATTTTGTTTATGTATTATGTAGGTCCAACTTTATTTAACTTTTACATAGATTTCAAATTTATAAATAAAACAAAGTATATAAATTAGTAATGTTACATAATAATGTTTTTAAATAATTGTTACAAGTCAAAATAATGTTTTTAAATAATTGTTACATGATAAATTTTATATTCATAATATTATAAGTCACATAAAAATTATTATAAAATTGGATAGCATATAAAATAAAATTATACTTATTTATTGATAAATTTTAGATTAATTGCACCTGATAACCATAGAAATAAAATATATTAGGTAAATGTACATGATACGGTTAACATTTATAATTCTCGGTAATAACCCTACTAGCTAGAGTGTATGTGATATACATCGCATCTTTCTGTCCCACCATCTCTCCCTCTCTATCTTTCTCTCTGGTTTTCCTGATAGAACTATCGATTCTTGAGTTTTTGAGATGATGTAATCAATCGTATTCTCTAACTCCTCAACTGATTTTATTTCTAGAAATCTAATGAAGAGACTCATATGTTCAGAAATGATGGTGTGGATGAAAGAAGAAAGAGGAGGTTGTCAAGAAGATTGTATTGGATAACATAACTTATAGCAATTATAAAAAGTTTCAATAAAAAATGGGAAGATATGTGGATTTGAAGACTAAAGATTAGATGAAAAAGTTGAACAAAAAGAGATGAAGATGAATAAAGAGATTTGAGAGATAGAAGAAAGAGAATGGAGATAGAGATGAGTGTAGGGATAGAATTGGTAGTTCAAGGTTTAAAATCTACAGTAAACTACCTTTTTTTTTTGGGCAGTTACCTAATGTTGTTTTAGTTCATGTATATTCACCTAGTTCACTCTAAATTTTATTACATAATTTCAAATATTTTGATGACAACACTGTTTTTTCTTGGCTACTGAGATTCTTCTCATTGAACTCAGTAACTTAGTTTGAGAATCTTTATATTCAGTGAATGTTCATTGTGCGTCATTAAGTCTGAAGTGTTGTAAGATAACATTTTTTTTTGTAAATTTTAATATGTTGTAGGTCACAGATATCAATCAGGCTATCTCTTGCTTACATCAGGCGCTCGTGAGTCTGCTTTCAGAAATATTAAGACTATTGCTGAGTGCTTTGCTGATGAATTGATCAACGCAGCCAAGCGCTCGTCTAACAAGTAAACGCACTCTACACATCTCCTTAAAATAGTTTCTTATGTGTTTATCAGTGAAGCTCTAATCTTATATATTAAAACAGAAGTCATGACTTTCTTCATGTGTGATATTTCATTTTATATCATTTCTTAAAAATTTTCTTAAATGGATTTAAATAATTATGACGCGTAAACCAACGCCGGTGACGTGTTCATCAACGCCGGGTAACATGTTCATCAATGCCGGAGAATAATGTCGACTCCTCAATCCAATCCTAAATTTGTAAGTTGCTAGATTAGATCTTCTTCGTATCTGTATTTTCCTTATTCGATTTAAGACGATAGATTATACAAATACGGTCTGTTTGTATACAAAAGTTTCAATTTTTTGTATATGTTTGTTCGATCTAAGGGAAAGAGGTGAATTTTGTAAATTTATAACCCTTTCTAAAACACGAGCTTCATGTGGTTTTGAGATCCGTCTAATTGATTAGTGTTTGATTCTGTAATCGTTGAATAACATATCTGTAGACCATGAATAAAAGTCACATCATCGTTTTATTGAATTTACAACCCTTTCTAAATACGAGATTCATGTTGAATTTTTTTTAGCAGTTAGATAGCAATGAATTTTGCCCATCCATGCGTTTGCTTGAGAGAGTTTATGAAGCTGGAATAGAACCACCAGATAATCCGAAGGTCATTATCCAACACTCAAGAATAAAGTATGTGGAAAAGGTTGCTGCCGTTTGTGGGAACCGAAATTCACACCGTCGATTTTCCGTCAATTGTGGAAACTTAGGGAAAAACCCTAATTTTCCCGAGGTCCTGGATCTCTGCGGAAATCACTAAAACAAACGAGTTTAAAGGAATATGGATGAACAACAAAGAATAAAGAGATAAGAAATTGTAAGAAAGCTTTTATTGAATAAGAATCGACAACCGTTAC
>CAKOAT010059822.1:67215-118660 GCA_932364175.1 Eruca vesicaria subsp. sativa | reverse complement strand
CCCATCTTCCTCATGGTTGCCTCAATGAAGGACCATTCCATTCTATCATAGGCCTTGCTCATATCCGTTTTAATC
Source organism: Eruca vesicaria subsp. sativa (assembly GCA_932364175.1). Taxonomy (NCBI): domain Eukaryota; kingdom Viridiplantae; phylum Streptophyta; class Magnoliopsida; order Brassicales; family Brassicaceae; genus Eruca; species Eruca vesicaria. The sequence goes on along the minus strand of CAKOAT010059822.1, from coordinate 118,585 downwards.
GCCATCCGCTTGTTCCGGCCACTAGGTTTTGTTCTTAAAGCATGAAACAACTCCTGTGCTATCATAATATTATCAGATATCTGTCTCCCAGCAACAAAGGCTGACTGGGTCTCTGAGATCCTATTTGGAAGGAACTTCTTTAATCTCTGGCATAAGACCTTAGAGATGATCTTATAGCTTACATTACATAAGCTAATAGGGCGTACCTGACTCATTTGATTTGGCTTCTCCACTTTTGGAATGAGACATATATTGGTATCATTTAAGCCAGAGGGCACCGTTCCCTCGAAAAGAAATTGATTAACCATAAGAGTTAGATCATCCTTTACAATATCCCATAATTTCTGGTAGAACAGCGCCGTCATTCCATCCGGTCCTGGAGCTTTCTCTGGGTGCATCGCAAAGAGAGCTAGTTTAACCTCCCACTCAGTGACCGGGGCTGTTAAACTCGCATTATCTGTCGAGGTAATTGTCGTAGATACTTCAGAGAGTGCCTCCTCTATTGCCTCAGGATTTGAAGATTGAAAGATGTGTCTAAAATAATTAGTAGCAATGGCTACCAGCCCCTCCTCATCCTCCACAACATTTCCATCAGCATCCAGTAGTTGGGTAATCCTGTTCCTTGCTCGCCTTTGCTTCGTCAGGGCATGAAAAAATTTAGTATTTCTATCNTGCTCCATTATACTTGCATCTGGTGGAAGATCCGGTGATTTCCACCCCTCTAGTATAATTTGTCTGAGCTCCTCATTATCTAACCATCTCTTATCAAATTTGAAGTTCCTTGCTCTTCTAGGTTTCTTTCGCAGAATATCAGCTAGAATCGGACGATGATCCGATCCCCATAGTCTCATGTACTTCACTTTCGAATGAGGGAATTTTTCATGCCAAATTTCATTCCCTACAGCCCTATCAAGTCGGCATCTAACAGTCGTCCTGCCTGCTCTATTTCCAACCCAAGAAAGCATGTTTCCTGTAAATGGGAACTCCAGCATACCGCAATCACTTAACATCTGCCTAAAGGGCAGAAAAGAGCTATCAGAACGTTGTCTGCCTCCTTCTTTCTCTGCATGACATGTAATTTCATTAAAATCCCCTATCATGAACCAAGGTCCATCTCTTGTTGTTGAAAAACGCGTAAGACGCTCCCAAACTAAGTCTCGTCTCTCTAGAACAGGATCCCCACAATTTTGTAATCTTATAAGTTCCATATGGAAAAGGAAAATGATGTCACATAAACATATGTTTTGACTGAGAAAGCGCAATATACCTGACAAAAGAATACAACCGTTAGTGGTATACAACGTAAATAAACACAAAAGTGAAGGGTAATTTTACATCCCGCCGGAATTTACAGTCCTCGTAGAAAGCCAAGAGAAAGCTCGAAGACCCATAGAGACGCGCCTCGAAGGCACCCCAAAAAAAAAAATGGCGCTCCCTCTCTCTTTCCCATTCGAATTGACGAAACCACCCTAACATACTTTCTCACATATGAGGGACATTATCGTCTTATCCAAAGTCCTAATCAAAATTCAAAATTTGGAGTCGTTACAAAACCCGGAGCGCAAGACGATGTCGTTTTCCTTGGTTATATTTTCTTTCCGTTTTGTTGAGAAACCAAAATCTGTGAAACAGCGAAATTTGTGCCGTTATTTTCCTTTTCCTGCTTCTCCTTTCCTCTTCTTCTTGTTCATTATCAGAGCATTTTTCTATCTGTAGAAAAATTAGGGTTTTGTTTTTGTTAACTCCATGTGGTGAGTTTAGGTTTGTGTAGAAGACGATCAGTGATTTGACTGTTGAGGTTGAGAATGGAGATGGATGAAGATATGGAAATGGAGCAAACAGTGTTGGAGACGAGAGAGATTGATCTAGAGTACGAGTTTGACGCGGCTCGGTGGTTCGATTTCACTCGGATGGAGTCACCGGCGGAGTCTCAATCCGCTGAGTTCTGGTTTCACTCTGCTCCTTCCTACGCTCCTTCTCGTAAGTAATCATCATCATCATAAGCCGATTGCAGCTTTACTCAGAGAGAATGCTTTTGTCTACATTTCGTCTTACTTTTTTTCGATTGATTCTAGCTGTTGAAAAAATGGTACAATAATATCCGTTGCAGATGCGGTGAAATTGATTTTTACAGTAATATTTGATTTCGGTTGCAATTCTGAATCATTATTATATTCCCTTTGTTCAAAAAGTTTGCTGTTAATTTCTTTGTAATTATTATTCTCAGAATCATCCTTTGTACTTATTTCAGCTTTCGTAACAAAACTGTTACTTAGTGAGGAGGAGGAGGAGGTTTCTGATGATAAGACCGAGGCTGCATCCACGATATCAGAGGCCGTTGATGTTTGTGAGAAGGGTAGAGAGACAGGTGAGTTAACTTATGTACCTCCATCTCTTTTTTTTCAGTTGAGTATATGTGTGTAGAAAGTTAGAAGACCACTAGATAAGTAGATATATGTTTATAGCCTCTTTTTGTTTTGTTTTTGTTTTTGTTTTCGTTTTGTTCAGGTAATGGAATCCGTTTTGGGATTTTTTCATCTCAACAAGGTAGTAAGTTGAAGAAAGTCTCAAGTCAACCTATATGCAAAGGTGATAACTTTTTTGATATAATAGCATCATTACCATTATTGATTAAGCTTACTATTCTAAAGAGGCTCTTTAACTATCTTGAAAATAAGTTTAACTTTTGATCAGTTCTGTTCCTTTAGATGTGGTCCATCTTTGGTATTTTATTTATTGTTTGTGGTGGTCTCACTTTCTCTCTACTTTTTACCAGGGCCAACGGTTAGTAATCACAACCACAATGATAAACCAAAGTTCCGACCTAAGTCAAGCGTTAGACCAACTCCAAGGAGCTCAACGTTAATGAAGCCTACTGCTAGCCAGTTAGCAAAACAAAATAATGCCAGGTGGCTGGCTGTTGGACCATGTTTAAGTCTTGCTACTTTTCTTCTGTCAGCTTAATTCTATTCAACTAATACCTACCTTCTTTTGCTGCTATAGTAAATTCCATATGCAAGTAGATCAAATTCATGAGAAAAGTTTGTGTGGGACGGAAGTTCAAGCGGCTAAAAGACAGAAGCTTGATGGAGGTCTTCTTCGTAAGGTAGAGTGTGATTGTTATTGTTTAGTTCCTTTTGACAATGTGCTAGCTAGGTTTATCTGAAGTTAAGTTATTTTATCTCTATTTCAGGTTGCTGATACAAAGCAGGAGATGAATTTTGTTCACAAATTACCCAAGAAGGTCAGCATTCTGTTGGTTGAATACTTTTCATCTTGCTTATATAGAAGATACTTCCTTTCTGGTGAATAAGGGATCTCTTTTCCGAGCTGTTTAATTATTTGCTAAATGGTATTGCAGGATACAACTCTTGATAGAAACTCACAACAGGCCAGGAAAAAAAGTACTGTCCCACAGGAGCCTGATTTTGCTACATCGCAGAGGGCTCACAGGACACGGTTAGAGGCTAAATGTCTTCTGAAAGTGATTTTGTCACAGGAGAGGTGAAATCTCACATGATGTTTTGCTAATGATTATTTCAGGCACAAGAATGATGCCAAGTTAGAACAGGACTCAACAACTGTATATAGGTTCAAAGCACGTCCATTTAACCGAAAGGTTTGTAACTTTGTATCTGCTGCTAAAATTTATGAGCTGGAAATGATTTCATTGCCTAGGCTCAACTCAAACTTGCTTGTGATCTCTAGATATTTGATGCTCCCTCATTGCCCATCCGGAAAAAGAGTACTCCAAAACTACCTGAGTTCCAAGTAAGTGTTATAAAATGAATTCGTCTCAGCTTATATACTGTTTCAACACGAAACTAGGGTGTAGGAATTGGGCTAAATAACTGTCTTTTAACAGGAATTCCATTTGAAGACTTCAGAAAGGGCTACGCAACATTCTTCAGCAGTAAGAACAAGGTCTAATTTGGGGAATGATGTGTATAAGGTAGCAACAAAATTGCTTTCTATTAGTTTTATCTCGTGCTCTCTGATCTTAACAAGTTCTCTTCTCTCTTCTTAACAACTTAATCCTTAAAAGTGAGTTTTCTTTATGACAGGGGTCAGACAGATCTAATATGACAGGTGTTAACACGGAAAGTAGGAGGTATGACTTACAGAATCACATAGAAAATTAAGAATGATTACTTGGTTTCTCAGTTCAACTTAAAGTTTGATTTCTCTTGCAGACCAAGCGCTATGGATATATCTAAGCATGATGTCTCAGACGGAAAACACATTTTTAAAGCTCGCCCTCTGAACAAGAAGGTACTATATTTTCTTAGAGTCTCCTCCGCTTGCGTTATAATTCTCACACCTAATATAGGTATCCTCTCCTGAGAAACAGATACTTTCAAGCAGAGGAGACATGGGCATTTTCAAAAATAGCAAGCGAGAAACAACAGTACCTTTGGTATAATAACCTTAACAGTTATTCTTTGCACTTGATCTTCTGTATGTTTTGTTAATGGAGTTTCCTGATAAGGATAAACCTGTTTTCGGAAATAAAACACAGGAGTTTAGTTTTCATTCAGAAAAGAGGGTTCAACCAGATTTACCAACAGACCTTTTCAGCAAGGTACGACTCTTTGCTTGACGTATGATATTTCTTTAAACAAACTAGTTTCTTGACCCGATCCAGTTTTTATTAACCTGCAGCTCTCCATCAAATCCGAGCTTAACCAAAACAATGGATCTCGTACAAGATCTCTTCAAGCAAAGGTGAGGCTTGTGAAACTCAGTTTAACTTGATTTGTAATTTCTCATTTTCCAAGTCTAACCTTTAAGTTGCAATCTATGCTTGGTTAAGGGCTTCAAGGAAAATAGAGTGAACTCTTACCAAGCAGGAAATGAGGTATGCTCTAAACTTGTTACAAAACAGTAGCGTGTGCAGCAACCACTTACACAGGAGGTTTCTAATTTCTTGAATCCATTACAGGTAACAAGACTGACTGCAGCTGAAAAAACGGTCTCTTCAGCTGGACAACAGATACAGGCTGGTAACAGTGGAATAATCTCCGAAACAAACCAGCGATGGACCACTAATAGGTAAGCCAATGAAGCAATTACGCAACCACTATCTTTCGAGAAAGTTCTATAATGGTCTGAATCAAGTCTTTCAGTGTGATATGCACATATATCAATGGAACAACAAATGCTTATATTATATTGTTCTAATTTGGCAGGAGCTTAGGCATTCGCTGATGGTATAGAAAAAGAAAAGCTTCTGCGGTATCTGCAATCATCACCAACAACTCCTTTTGTTCATTCAAGTTTGGTTCTCGTCTCAGAGTGATCCCGTGGAGTAGCTCCTCCTCCATTGTGAAGCAGACCGATTTGGCGTGAGGAGCTTTCTTGGGGATCTCTTTTTATATAAAAAGGAAGAGAAAAAAACAAAACAGAAAGTGTAAATCAGAAATACTCTGAATCTAATACAAATTTAATTCACCAACCTTTATAGGTAAATATGAGACTGATCTAGCCCCCCCAAAAAACTAATTATACTTTGGTTTTGTTTTAGTCTACCTCTGAGACAGAGTGAAACACTACCATCACATTCTTTGATCTAGATTGCAACTCTGACTTGACGACACACATTACCGTGTTCTGTACCTTGATGGAAAGACAATTGTAATCGGAGCAGAAGATGAAACCTTATCTGGCATGTCTTAAATTATGTTTTACTTCTTTGTCTCTTCCCAAATGTCGTTGTAAATTACAGGTAGACATAGACGGATGGGGTCAGATAAACAAAGTCAAGTCTTATTTGGTTGGTTTAACAAACAACCAAGAAGAGTGCAAGGAAAGAGAGACCACATAAAATCCAAAAGAATGATTTTGGAATATCATTCTAAGCAGGGAGTGGCCAGTAGAGCTTTGTATCGTAGACCAGACAACTCTTTTTGGCCGTCTCTCCCAATCTCTTTTACATTTCACGTGTGAATTAGTTAATACTAACTATATGACTATTCCTAACATAATAATAACTTGACTTTTGGTGATGATTCTTATGAATAGTATCACCCTTTTGTTTAAGTTTTCATAATAAAACTATAAAATTCTTTGACTTCAAAACACTTTGATGGGTCAAATACTCAAGAGAAGACGCAAAGTATTAAACACTTTTAAAACTTTGTATTATCAAACCTACAAACAATCATTAGTTTCCTACACCACTTTATGTACACCAAACCAAACCAATGATCTTTCCATTTCATTCACAATTTACAAACCACCAAAAAGTTTTTTGTTTAATTAGTGTTTTTCAGGATTAGGAGTAGACATTCCCTCGGCCTGAGCCCCAGGGTAATCATTAGATACTTCATTACTAAGACTATGAGACCAGGGAATCGAGATAACAGGTGGGAAACAACAACTGCACTCATCCACACAGTGTGCCTCAGGAAGAGTTTGAGTCCTGTGACCATCATCAGGTGAAGTAGTAGTAGCTTCCCAAAGAGGACCCCAACATTCAACTCTGTTGAACTCATCCACATTGGAATGGAAATAAACCCAAACAGGAGCTTCTTGTAACTCTGGATAGTTGTTCAACAAGCTCCCATCTCCATGAACAATAGCCTTCAACACCTAATAATATATATCAAAAACAATCAATCATGATGAAACCAATAGCATCAAAGTTAACTTTTTACTTTTGGATGACTTACAATTGGTAGCTCTTTGCAAAAGATGTAGTATCTAAACTTTGCGAATATATCTAAAAGGATATGTCCACCGCTTATATGACAATGAACGTGAAGCGACATTTTCCCTTTTACTTTCTTCCATTCTGCTACCACTTCATCTCTGTATAGCTTATTTGCCCATCCTTGCAACTGTATACAACATTCATTCATAACACCTCTTAAAATTGCTAAGACCAAGAAAAGCCTAAACTAATCAGTGTTCTGCAATAAAACTCATTTTTCTATTGAAAAAAGTGTGTAATTACTGTAATATTCTGGTCTTTACACAAATGCAGATATAGAGACAGGCTTATACTGTAAATATGTGAAGAGCAGAGAAAGGTAACTTTTATTTTTTTACCTGAGAGTTGTTAACGGAGTGAGAGATAGCTAAAGTTAATTTAGCTGTAATGTCACTGTGAGTGAGCGTGTAAGTTCTTGGGAGCGTTGGTTGATGCTTCTTCTCATCAACCCCTACAAACAATACTTTCAACTTTGATGATTCGAAAATCGCTGGTCCAAACAATCTTGTCATCTGCCACCACATAAAAAAAGCTACAATCTTTTAACCTCTCACGACAGTGGAATTACATAAGATTTTGAAACAGAATTTGCTTACGGGAACAATGCATTGGTTCTTCCTCTTGGATCTTCCATTGGAGACAAGGAGTGAGTTGCTACTGTTACTCCTTCTGTCTGAATAACCTGGTTTGAGCCTTGTCGGTAACAGTAGACTCGGCGACAAACTACACATTGCTGTTCTCTTCAGAAAGAGAGACCCTTTTGCCAGGCTTGAGAACCAGATCTCACACGATCTCTAGTTGTGTTCGTACGATGAAACCCAAATCGAAAGTATGTGACTTTAAGGAAACCCAACTCGAGATTTTAACTTCTTCCTGGAATTTTTAGGGTTCTTGTGTGTAGATGGCATTGCTTCACGTTTCACACTTTCTTGTTAAGACCGATCTTGAGACGGTTCTTGGATTATTTTTCTGAGCCACAGAGAGTGCCACGTGTCTTCTTCGTTTTTGAGCCGAATCCAATCTGTCCGGTTTATTTCCGGTTCAATACAGTTTAATTGGTTTATGGAGTTTAGAAGTTAGCTGACAAAATCTACCTTATAATTGTGGGAACCGAAATTCACCTACTGTCAAGATTACGTAAATAAGGAAATTTAGAGTAAATCCTAACTTCCCTGAGGACCCGGCTATCTGCGGGGAACCGCACAAGAACAATCAAGAACGCGATAAATATGAGTAAATAAAAAGATGTTAAGAAAATCGAGATTGAGAACGAAAAGAGTCTTATTCCGAATCTGCGTAAGAACGTTACAACCACAGCGAGCCTTAGCCACATGAGCCGTCGGCGAGATCCTAACCCTAGCAGTCTAAGACTAAAACCCTAGTTGAGGCGCAACTCGATAACAAAAACGCAAAAAACCTTAAGTGCTAAGTTTCTGGTGGTGAAAGCTCTCGAAAATCATCCCTTGCTTCTGTCCTCTGCCGCTTGCTTATATACTTTCTTCCTAAGCGGTTTAGTCCTTCCATTTCGCCCAGATTCGAGTTCATCGAGAATCTTCCATTTATCTTTATCTTTCTTTTTTTCCTGCGGAAATCTTCTATTTATCTTCAAACTTAACATTTATCTTCAGATTTGACATTTATCTTCTTTGTGTGAGTAAATCGTTAAATCGTCGTCGTATCTTTGGGCTAGACTTCGTTAAAGTCGCGAGATAAGCTTTTATCGCGTTTTAGGACTTTTCGAGCCGTTTTGTGATGAAACCGTTTTACGACTTTATACGAGATCGTTTCCTGATGCGATGCCGTTTTTAAATAAGGTTCTTGAGTTAATCGTGAAGTTTGGCAATATTCGATGCTTCGGTTAATCGTTGCCATTTTCTACGATTTACTCGAGGTTTTATTAAAAACGCGTTTTTTACGATTTTTATGAAAAATCTCCAGTAAATCGTATAATTTGACAATGTTCGGTGTTTCGTCTAACCGTTTCTGTTTTATACGATTTCCTTGAGTTCTTTCGGGAAAACAAGACTTTATGGTTTTTATCGTAAAACTTGAACGATATGACGGATCGAGACGAAACGAGAGACGTTTCAACCATGGTTCCGAACACGATCGAGCCGAGGGACGTACGCCTTGAATCGAGGATATGGAAGGTCGACGCTCGGGACAGTCAGCTCGATGTACGGCGAGCTGAACCAGGTTGGTTTAGCTCGCCGTACGGCGAGCTATCCGTGAAGTGACTAGCTCGCCGTACGGCGAGCTAGTTTGGTCGAACTAGCTCGATGCCACCTAGCTCGCCGTACAGTGAGCTAGTTTGGCCAAACCAGCTCGCCGTACGGCGAGCTGGTCCGAGACCTACCAGTTCGCCGTACGGCGAGCTGAACAGGTTGGTTCGGCTCGCCGTACGTCGAACTCGGTTTGGTCGAACCTGCTCGCGGTTTTACGGCGGATGCGTTTTTTTTTGCGGTTTTGCGCTTAACTCGAACAATCGTGTAATCGGTGTTTGTTTCGTTTGTTTTTTCCAAAATAACGATTTTCCAAGTTTTTCCGCGCGTTTCCTTTGTTCGGAAGTTTCTTAGTATTTTATAAAACGGCTTTGCGAGTTTTATAAAACATATTTTTGATTTTGCGGAAAGTTTTGGTGGTTGATTCCGTCGTACCGATTTTGACCCTAACAGTTAGCCCCCCAGCTCGTAAGAATCGTAGAGTTCTTTCGAGCGGTTCGTACTTGTTCAACAAGTTTAGTAGGATTACGCGGAACTTAATGGCCAAAAGTCCAAAGGTGAATAGTAAAACTTTTACTTATAAGTATATGGAGCAAGTTTTCAAGTTCTTTACTCACTTCCTCTCATAACTTATTCAAGGTTCAAGAAATTTTCTCTCTTTTTCTCCCTTTGAATCTTTTTCCCTCTCTTGATTGATTATCATGTCTTCTGAGTGGAAGGTTTCGGAACGTGCTCATGCGTAAATCTTTAACCCAAGTGACCTTGATATTTCTAGCGGCTGTCCCCTTCCCAGGCCGATCTTCCGGCGTTTTCTTATGAACAAGAAAGAAACCGCGAAATATTGGTCAGCTGTAGGTGTTGCCGATGTTCCCTCTCCTGGCTTATGGGTTCCAAAGAGGGATAAGCTTCAGAGGAATGCGGGTAGTCCGAGTGTGAGTACCATTTGTTCCCTCGGGGATTTGAGGAATTCTCGTGTGATCCCTGAATCGGTACAGTTTTGCCTCCCTGTACGGGGTCAGGATGCCAAGAATCCTCCATGGGTTATTTTACGTGTTACGAAGCTTTTCTGTTGAACTGTCAATTATGGTTTCCTATTTCGCGAGCCATTATTGAGCTTTTGAAAGGTTCAACATATCGTTTAGTCAGCTTCGTCCCACCGGGTTGCAGCATCTTGTTGGGATTTTGGTACTAGGTTATGAGCGCGGAATATCTCTCGATGCAGATTATCTTTTGGCTATGCTGGCTGTCAAGCGCATAAAAGGGGGCGGTTTCTATCTATCCCCTCGGCAGAATATGACGGTTATCGGCGGGCTTGCCTCGAATGATCATGAGTGGAACGATTGGTTTTTCTATGTCAAAATCAATAGCGCGTCGGTGGAAGAGAGTTGTATTCCCTTTTTCAGGACCGAATGGGCGACGAATGGTACTTCGTTTGCATGGTATATGTATATATTTTTGCCGCATTTTAATCTTTGCGTGCGATTTGCGTCTTGCAGTGTCTACCCCTTATACACCATTACTCGGAGATCTCGAGATGGTTATGAGTCTTCTTCGTGGCGGTCCGTTTTATTGGAGATATTTTTCTCCGAAAAGAATTCATCGTGCCGTCGCCTATTATTCATCCGGTTTTTCTTAGTATGACCGCGTCAAGGTTGAGGTAGATGATGGTGCAGAAGCGCAGGAGAGGTCTAGATCTCCGCATGATAGAGAAGTTCCGATTGATCAAGGTTGAATATTTGACGATGATATCAACATCGAGGATTTCATCGACTTCTCGGCTCCCTTCCCTGAATTTGATCTGGCCGAGGCATCGTCTGGGGCACCAGCCGATACGTCGTTTTCGAAGGCATTGAGGCTTTTTAACAAGGTCAGTTTTTTGCCAACTTTCGTATTTGTTTTACGTACGGCCAGATTGGTTTTTGACACAAGACTTTCCTTGCTTCGTACGCGGTGAACGCAAGTAGTGCAGAGATTCATAAGGCTGAATCTAGGACAAAGGCGGCGGAGATGGAGGCTACTCGTCTTAAGGAAGAGGTCGATGCCAATCTCTCTTGCGCCCAAGACTTAGCTAGAAAGGAGGCTGCCCGTGTGAGGGAAGAATATGAGGCTGATTCTCGTCGCGTTCTTGAGCTTTCTGACACGATGGTTCGTCGTTCCCGTAGAGCGGGCAAAAGAGAAGTTTTGCAGAGATGATGGCTCGCCGCGAACGGTTTGTGCCTCTTTATGCGGAGTTTGAGGATGCGCAAAGGGTGGCGACTATCACGAATGCCAGGGTGTAGTTGGCGGTTTGCCTCTCACCTACGAAACATAAAACGCGCTTGGCTAAACGAGAGAGGAAGAAAGCCGAGTTTGTTAACCCCGGGGTGCGCATGTGGGAGCAGTGGAATCCCATTGTCATGTCGCCGGATTCGGTTGAAGTTGGGCATGGGATTCCGGACGCATGTGACGAAGTTGATCAACCGTGGATTGATACTAACGTTGGCCATAGCTCGGCGTCCGTATTTGATGATTTTGATGTATGATGTTCTTGTTTCATGATATTGCTGTAGTTTTCTGGGACTGGCCGTTGGTGGCTTTGAATCCCTGCCGCTGGGTGGTATGCATGAATTTTTTTTAATAAAATATTTTCTAAGTATGAAATATGCGTTTTGTTTTAGATGTAGAGGGAAGAATACGAGTTGTCGTCTCGCATCCAACTCTTGGTGTAGATCGTCCGGTTCGTTTACTCGGAGTGTTTAGATGTGGGCGAAGAGACGTGCCTTTAGGATTCCAATTCATGCCTTGAGACGTTAGAGACCAGTGTGCTGAGTTTAAGGCAAGACCTAGGTTTACTTTCGGATTGAGGCTATGCGATGACTAGGCGGCTTTCGTTTTGCCTGTTGTGATTTTAACCTGATTCCATACCGATATAGAATCCGCGATAGGTTCTCGGCTTATACGATTCGTCTGGTTGGAACCGAGCATCTCACCGGGAACAATTTCTAAGTTGCCCGCAAGTGCTGACCAAAAATTTGGATTTCTTTTATAGCGCGCTATTTTATTCTAGTCGGATGTTTGTGGACCAATGGGTCGGTGCGTTTGCTTAGGACGACTAGCGTGCTCGACGGGGCCAATTGCCGAGCGTTTGTGATTTTATAGTCGCGGACGGACTTTTGTTAAATATTTTTCTAAGACTTAGGCGATGTCTCGCCGGTTAAAATATTTTGGTGTATAAGTTTTGTATAGACGATTAAGTAGTTGTTACTGCGGAAGTAATTTCCGGATGTTTTGAATTTGTTCTTATGCTTTTCGATAGTAGCGGAGATTTTGAAATATTCTAACTTTGCCTTTATTAAAATGTTTCAAAATTTTCGATTACAAAGTGAATGTTTTAAAATTTGGGAGTATACGAATAGTCGTATACACACCCACTGCCCCCCTCATTTTGGAAAGGGGGATAGCTGAACTCGTCTTTAGGCGAGCTGCCTACGTATTCCTTTCGGTAATCAAGCCATCTCGTAGTTCTGATTGTTGATGCGAGTATGTTTACTCGGCTGTCGCAGACTCCTCGATTGCTTTAGTCACTGGATCGGTGTCTTGGTCCGGGTTTGTCTCCTTCGGTTGGGTAGAAGCGATGGGTGCAGAAGCTTGTTGCTTCTCGACCATTGCTTGCTTTGGATCGTTCTCCACGGGCGGTGGTGTGTACTTCGCCCGTTTTGGTTTCACGATTGCGACCGCCAATTGTCTTAGCTTATATTCGGCTAAAAAGCAAGATCGCGATTGTCTCTGGCATTCCCAAATCGCTGCGACTCCTGTAGGGGTTGGAAACTTGATGCCTAAGTGATATGTCGAGAGGACTGCCTTTACGGAATTTATCCAAGGCGTGCCCATGATCGCGTTGTAGGTGTCTGGGGAATCGACGACTGCTAAGTTAACGATTTTCGTCACTTCTTTGGCTGCGACTGGTAGTCGGATTGATCCTAGGGTCATGGATGTTTCGCCGGAGAAACTGGTCAACGGTTTCGGTATCGACTTGACCTCTGATAAATCGATTCCCATGCGTGCCAGTGTGTTGCAGAAGATTACGTTGAGGGTGCTTCCAGTATCGACTAGGATTTGAGCGACTTCTAGGTCGCTTATGACTAAGTCAATGACGAGAGGATCGGCGTGTGGTTGATCGATTCCACCGGTTTCTGCGTCATCAAAAGAGATCACCCCCTTCGGGACGTTGTCCAATGGCACCTTCCAACTCGAGCCGGTTTCGGTTTTTCGTTGGTAGGACTTAATTGGTGAGATGGTGTTGCTGTAATACTGGGATTCGCCAATGATCATATTGATCTTTCGGCGGTTAGCATCGTTACCTTTCTCGTCTTGCCTTCGTCCGCGTTTTTCGCCTGACTGGTTCCCTTGAGGCGGAGTTCCGCTCGCGAGTTCCTGTCGTTTTTTGGAGGGCGATCTGAATCGCGGATAAGATCCTTGACGCTGGATATCTCGGGGAGTTCTCCCGCGATCAGTTTTGCGGCAAGTCTGGCGCCGAGGACTTTGCAATTCACGGTAGAGTGCCCATGGGTTTGGTGGAGATCACAGAACGAATTCTCGTCGTAGTTTGGATTCCTTGACCACGTGTTCCCCGTAGTTCGCCATTGTTCCGATCCGGAGTTAATGGCGTAGTTATGCGCCCCTTGGAGATCTTGTCCCTCGTGATGGACAAATTTATCGTTACGAGAGTTTTTCTTTTTCAGCTTTTGCTCGGACGCGATATCCTTTGCGGAAGCTTTCGTCGGCTTATGCTTCTCGGACAGAATTTTAGTTTCCTCTTCGATGGTTATGTAATCGGTAGCTTTGTTGAGCGTGTCCTTGATCGTCTGCGGTTTTCGAGAGTTATCCACTTTCGAAACTTCGACTTGAATCAGAGCAATTTTCTGAGCGCATCGATGGCGGCTTTATCACTTATTCCGCTAACCCTAGCCATGACGAGTTTGAATCTGCTCATGAAGTCACGAAAGGATTCGTCTTCCTTCTGAGACAAGCTCCAGAGATCAGCGTCAGAGGTTTCCCGATTTATAAACATCGAATACTGCTTCAAGAATTCGGAAGCGAGCTGGCGAAAACTCCCGATCTAGTTTCGCCTAAGTTTGGCGAACCACTCGAGCGCTGCTCCTTCTAGATTTTCGACGAAAAGACGGCAGTAACCTGCGTCTTTTTCGTGATCCTTGAGCTTGGCTCGTCCCATGGTAATCTGGAAGGCCTGCAGATGCGCTTTGGGATCAGCTGGATCGGGTAGCTTGACCTCAGTGATGCGGGCCGTAAAAGGTGTTTTCCGAGATTTGTATAGCAGCCGATCGATTTTAGGCGCGGTGCTGGTAGCGTGGTGAATTTGAGACTTCACCGCTTTCACCGCTGCGGCCATTTTAGTAATGTACTCGCGGAGGTTATGGATCTCAGTTAAGTCGCCAGCAGTTTTCCAACTTCGTCGGCGTTTACTGCGAGTAACTGGAGACCGCTCCTCGGCTGTTTTTGCGAGTTGCGGAAAATAGAGCTCCTCCTCGTCTCCAATAAGAGAACGCTCGGGAGAAGACTCCGGCAGAGGGCTGCGAGTTTTCCTTCTCCAAGGATGGACGTCTGCATCCTCGTCCGACGAGTCGGCTTGGTCGCTCGTTTCCAGGTTAACTCTTTCGACGCCGTCCTCCTCGGTTTCTTGTCTGTGAGTAGGAGATTTGTCCGGTTCGTTCAACGTCGCATCAGGGTTATTTTTTTCGGAGTCTTTCTCCATCTGATTTTTCTGCTCGGTTCTGGGGAGATCCATAGGAGTCGCGAAATCGAGCCTTCTTCCGCGGATCTTAGTGGTTCCGCGGGGGCGAATCGCTCTGGTTTTCGCAGTTAGATTTTTGACCTATTTTGCGTGCAAAAAAATGATTTTTTCCTGCTCTTCCGATTTTTTGTTAAAGTCGGAAAGCATCTTTTCGATGGTCTCAGCGTTAGCATTTGTAGCGTTGGCCGCAGACTCATCTTGTGGTGGTGGTGTTTTGTCAACGTTATCGCTTTCGTCGCGAGTTTGGTTGTCACCAGTCATCGTTTCTTGATTGAGCGTGCTGCGGCTTGAGTGTAAGATAGATCCGACCCCCCCTTCCTTCTAGCCCAAACTGTGGGAACCGAGATTCACCTACTCTCAAGATTACGTAAATAAGGGAATTTAGAGTAAACCCTAACTTTCCTGAGGACCCGGCTATCTGCGGGGAACCGCACAAGAACATTCAAGAACGCGATAAATATGAGTAAATAAAAAGATGTTAAGAAAATCGAGATTGAGAACGAAAAGAGTCTTATTCCGAATCTGCGTAAGAATGTTACAACCAGAGTGAGCCTTAGCCACGTGCGCCGTCGGCGAGATCCTAACCCTTGCAGTCTAAGACTAAAACCCTAGTTGAGGCGCAACTCGATAACAAAAACGCAAAAAACCTTAATTGCTAAGTTTATGGTGGTGAAAGCTCTCGAAAATCATCCCTTGCTTCTGTCCTCTGCCTCTTGCTTATATACTCCCTTTCTAGGTGGTTTAGTCCTTCCATTTCGCCCAGATTCGAGTTTATCGAGAATCTTCCATTTATCTTTATCTTTCTTTTTTTTTCCCGCGGAAATCTTCTATTTATCCTCAAACTTGACATTTATCTTCAGATTTGACATTTATCTTCTTTGTGCGAGTAAATCGTTAAAACTTCGTCGTATCTTTGGGCTAGACTTCGTTAAAGTCGCAAGATAGGCTTTTATCGCGTTTTAGGACTTTTCGAGCCGTTTTGCGATAAAACCGTTTTACTACTTTATACGAGATCGTTTCCTGATGCGATGATGTTTTTAAATAAGTTTCTCGAGTTAATCGTGAAGTTTGGCAATGTTCGATGTTTCGTTTAATTGTTGCCGTTTTCTACGATTTACTCGAGGTTTTATTAAAAACGCGTTTTTACGATATTTATGAAAAATATCGAGTAAATCGTATAGTTAGACAATGTTCGGTGTTTCGTTAAACCGTTGCTGTTTTATACGATTTCCTTGGGTTCTTTCGTGAAAACAAGACTTTACGGTTTTTTTCACAAAACTTGAACGATAGGACGGATCGAGACAAACCGAGAGACGTTTCAACGGTGGTTCTGAACACGATCGAGCCGAGGGACGTATGCCTTGAATCGAGGATGTGGCAGGTCGAGGCTCGGGACAGTCAGATCGACGTACGGCGAGCTATCCGTGAAGTGACTAGCTCGCCGTACGGCAAGCTAGTTTGGCCGAACCAGCTCGCCGTACGGCAAGCTGAACCGGTTGGTTCGGCTCGCCGTACGTCGAACTCGGTTCAGTGGAACATGTTCGCGGTTTTTTGGCAGATGCGGTTTTTTGCTGTTTTGAGCTTAACTCGGACAATCGTGTAATCGACGTTTGTTTCGTTTTTTTCTTTCGAAATGACGATTTTCCAAGTTTTTCCGCGTGCTTCCTTTGTTCGGAAGTTTCTTAGTATTTTATAAAACGGTTTACGAGGTTTATAAAACATATTTTTAATTTTACGGAAAGTTTTGGTCGTTGATTCCGTCGTACCGATTTTGACCCCAACAATAATTTTTTTATTATTTCTTTAGGCTGAAAATTAGTTGTGAAAAAATGTAGACTAATCATCAAATAAGCAGAGTTTAGACCATCTCAATGACCTTCTATTTTTTATATTTATTTTTTTCGGCAATCCATCTAAACTAGATTAAGTGGTGCAGGCGAACCGATTCTCCAAGGAGCATCTCCGTCTGGCCAGATCTGAACTATATGGGAAAAGTATAGCTTTTGATCTTTGCATCTTCTGCTAACGCGTCCTCTCGACCATTCCTACTATTGGGAATATGAGACAGACTCACATCCATGAACTCCTCTTGTAATCTTTGAAATACTTTGATCTCGATCGTGAAGGTTGGCCAATCTCCGGATTTGTAGTCATGTCCACTAGGTCCGAGCAGTCCGTCTTAATCCGTATCGAAGTTATCATCATGTCTCTCATACATGAGGCTGCACAAAGTAAACCTTCCATCTCAACATGTAAAGTTGAGAGGCTTCTATTGTACGCCCGTAATCCAAGGACTCCAGATTCCATTTGGTCCTTAAGACTCCATCCTAAGCCAGTGACACTGCCATTATCGATCCATGATGCATCAATTTGGCATGTAGGGATTTGGAGTATCCAAGGGGGCACTATCTCGACCTCTATAAAAGAATGATTGTCATTATCCACATTTGTTTCTTCCTTTTCATTAGCCTTCCTCCAACATTCTGCCTTAAGAGACACGTGTTGGAGAGTGTCAATCGGGGAAACGACTTTCCCATTGAATAGTTTGTCGTTCCTCGCCTTCTAATTTTTTCCTTTATACCTTTCTTATTAAAAGAAAAGTACCAATGTAAACTTACTCTTTTAATTAACACTTATTTACATTGTAATGTCACTCAAATAATAACTACTCCTATCATTATGTCTTTCTTGTCTTTACAAAATTAAATGCACAACAAAAATTCAGTTATTCTATATTTATTAATATTTATCATCCATTAAAATTTTGATAAGCTAAACGTACATTATTAAAACCAAGTATTTCAACCATTACAACTTTATTAAAATAGGCGTCCATTGATACAATAAAAACCAAGTTCAAATTTTAATGATTTATATATTTCCTGACTCCAAACATCTTTTTTTTTAAATATAACATTTGCTTTCAACATTCACCTACATAACTCTTCTTATCATCTATATTTGTTTATTGGCACTAACAAAACTGTTTATCAAATTTATTATTATTATTTATATATATATATATATATATATTTTAATGTATTAAGTTATTTTTAATGTATTAAATTCTACATATATTATACAAACATTGTTGTAAAAGAAAATACTATACAAACATTTCGATTTCTGTAATCATAACTAACAATTCTATTTAAGAAACACACACCTCTAAATATTGTTTTAAATTATAACAAACGATTCTCATTGTTAACACATTTTTTAATTTATTTAAAATCATAAATAAAAATAGAATTAGTTTCGATCATGAAAAATATTTGCAATATCCTATATATAGTAAATTTGGACATCATCATTTGTTACTTAAATCATAATCTTTCCATTTAATGGTGACTAAACTAATTTTTACAATATAGCTAAACGATAAATTATATTCTATAAATGAAAGAACAAAACTTGGGTTCACTCCCTATGGTGAATCTTTAAATTCACTTCTATTGTTAACACCAATCAATTTGCCATGTAGGACTAGAAAAACAAAATTAAAAAGGAAACAAGAAAAGACGGCTGTTAACGGCGTCCATGGCTTCCTTCATCACCCAAATAGAAGATTGAAGCTGTGTGTCAAGTTGAATCTCCGATTCTATGCTTCAAAATCGAATTTCGATTTCTTCTCCAATCCAAATAAAGTTATATACGTCAGGTTGTACTCCTATCTCTCCATTCCTGCAGTAAGAAGAAAAGATCCCAAACTAGAACACACAAAGTTCCAAGACAAGCCAATGAAGTATCTGCTGCAAAAAATTTGGTGGCTAAAGATCAACAACGCGTCACAACAAAAGACAGTTCCCCGGATGACAAAGTTGAAAAACAACACCTTCACGCACCTCTGCAAATAAGAACTATCTGCTTGCCCAAACAAAGCACAAATCTCAACCAACCCATTGATTAAGGCTCACACCACCATAAACCAGAAATCAGAGATGAAACTTAACCAACATCTTAGACCTTAAACTAATGGTCCAACACCACACCAACTAGTTGCCAAGAAGAGGCTGAGATTCCACCAGAAGACAACTCCACCACTAGTTGCCGCAGCTCAAAGAAACCACCACGGAACTTGAACTGACACACCAAGCAACGTGTTTGATAAGGCTTTAGAACGTGTTGAGTAACGTGTTTTTCTTGATTTTAGCCTTCCTTAATAGTTTTTTAACACTCTTAATAGTTCTGTATATGATGACACTAATAAGATAATATGCATCCATAATCATTGTGCTTAGATTGGAGTTCTCTCTTTGACAAACCCCTTTGCTCTATTGATATACCATGTTTTTGACCCACTTTTAGTCATGGTATTGATATGTTTTTATAATAAATATATATGTTTTGGAGTCTTTTAGGTATGTTTTCAGGTTTAGGAGCATTTTGGAGTAAAGTGATGATTTAGGTGCCCTTATGGAGCTTAAATGAGAGTTTTCCGAGATGACTATGAAGATCAGACAATAAGGTCGATATCCAGATATTCATATCGATCGATACACATCCTGTGTAATCGATCGATACACATCCTGTGTAATCGATCGATGATGCTTCCATAGAAGAAGTCGAGATACTCCATCGATCGATGTACGCCATGTACCATCGATCGATATGAAGCGTGAAGAACAAGTCTAACTTCGCCGACTTGAAGCCCAAGTTTTCCCAATATTACAAGATTGCCCCTGACGAGTTTTTAACCTAATGGAACTCATATTTATAGTTTTTACCTATGTGTTTGGCAAAGTGTGCTTTGTATGCTTTTGAGTGCTTTTATGTTTTTATGCTTTTGAATCCTTTTGTGCCTTTGATACTATTTTATACTTAGAAATAAAGTATTCTTTTCATCTGAATTCTCAAAGGTTATTGAATTCTAGATTTAGAAGAAACACACAAAGAGATTTGTTGTTCCAAATAACCAAGAGTTCAATCTTCTAATCTCATGAATTTCTATTATTACTTTGTTGCTATGAATCACTTAGCTATGTCTGAGTAGATTCCTTTGTTAGATTTAGGGCTCAAATAGTTATGAGGGATTAGCCCCAACTATGGAATGTTGAGTTGTGATATTCATTATCCAAATGAAACCTAATGCTTACTCTAGAGTAGCTAACCAGAGTATGATCATGGAAGTGATTTAACTTGTTAATCATCTTCCTAAAATCATTTGGCATAAGCTTATATCCTCTAGGGATGCGCGAGATCCGGTCTATGATCTTGGTGAACATAGTTTCAATTCGATCTTTTGCTATATCGATCGATACTCTTATAGAGTAATCGATCGACGAATACATATATCGGCCGATAATGCGATAGCAATACCGATCAATATTGCCGGCAGAAAGATCAATGGACGAGTCTATTTTGCGACAGCTATTGGATCTGTCTAAGAATCGAAGCTCTTATATATCTTACAAGCAACTTACTAAAACATCTGTAGCATTTTAATCCTGATTATCTGAATAGCAACCTTGAATCTAACAACTTTCTTTTATTGTTTCAAAACCAAAACCTATTCTCTTGAGCAACTTATCATTGCTCACAACTGTAATTTACTATTTTAAACTGAATCAACCTAGCATAATCACTTAGGATTACATATTTTGTGTTCCTCAGTTCCTTATGGATTCGATCCCTAAGTACTACAACTGAACCTCTTATTTGAGAGAGTAATTCACTCCTTAGGGTTAAATATTTGAGTGATATCAAATTAGGCGCCGTTGCCGGGGAACTTTGACAGCCATTAGATTTAATCTGATTAGGTCTATGTTATTTTTCTTTTATTGCTTAATCATCTTCTGACGCAAAAAAAAAATTTTCTTGTTTTTTTTCAGGTACATGCCCAGCAGTACTAGAAGCAACAAGAACAACCAACTTGTGTACTCAGAATATCCTCACAGCTTGGAACATAGCATCCGCAAAGAATTTCGACCGAGACTCCTTCTATGTCGACCGAGATTCTCACCACCACATCAATCGACATCAACAACCGTTCGTCGACCGATACCTTTCATCTGACATCGATCGATACCCCTCACCTTACATTGATCGATACTAACCGGCAAGACATGGTAGCGCCTATTATTCTCACAACGGATGAGAATGGAGACCTGCGTGATCAAGATGGTCACCTGGGTAATGCAGCAGGTCAGAAGCTGAACGCTCAAAAGGAGATCATTCCTGAGCAAGAAAATGCACCTACAAACATCATTCAACCTGTAGAAGAGGCTAACCAAGCTAGAACTTTGGCTGACTACAACCGTCCAGATCAGTTTTATTCCAACCGATCAGCCATCCTCCCTCCTACTATTCAGAGAGGAGATTTCGAGCTTAAGCAGCAGTACTACACCCTTGTAGGACAAATACCCTTCTGTGGGTTGTCCAATGAGCATCCTATCGAGGATCTCATAACTGTCGTAAAAGCCAATAGTCCCTCAAGACTATCTTCTCTGCAAGCTTTTCAAATACTCTCTATCTGGAGAAGCTTTACAATGGCTGAGACAACTACTACCAGGTTCTCTCACAACCTGGAGCGACATCAAAAACGCATTCCTGCGTAATTTTTTTGATGAGTCACGCGCTGAAGAATGGAGAAGAAAGATCACTACATTCACTCAGAATCCTGAAGAGTCATTCAAAGATGCATGTAACAGATTCAAGTCTTACCAACGAGATTGCCCACACCACGGATTCAACAAAGTGCAACTGCTTTGCACTTTCTACCGAGGCATCACCTTGGATTATCAAAGATCTCTTGATACAGCTAGTGACGGCAAATTCAACACCAGAAATCCACAAGAGGCTGTGAAGTTAATTGATAATTTAGCTTCCAGCAACAGCACAAAGAAATTTGTGAAGACAAAAGCTACATCATTCTGTGGGAAGGAATACATTAATAAAGTGCAAGCACAGCTGGATACCATTCAGAAGTTACTAAACAAGCAAATTTGCTCAGTGGAGGATGCAGACACTGCAGGTGAAGATTATACAGAAGAAAATGTGAACTTGGTCAGTGGAGCTGGTTTTCAGAGATCTGGTAACCAAGGAGGATACAGAAACTTCACAGGCCAGAGAAGCAACTTTAACCAGACTTCACAGAAGCCCAACACCTTCAGCAGCAGCAACCCAATAACAATATGAGCTATGGGAACTCATTCTACTTAAACCCACACCCACCCACCCAAGACAGTAAACTGGAGGAGATACTAGACAAGGTTCTTGAGAGTCAGCAGAAACTCCAGACAGACTTCAATGGAAAGATTGACTCCATCTACAACACCCTCACCACAAAGCTAGATGCTAGAGACTCATGTGAAGAAGCTAGAGACTCAGGTATTCCAGACAGGAGAAGCACTAAAGAAGCAGGAGTTTGCCAACAACCATAACATCAATGCCATCCTAGATGATGACTTTTGGCAAGAGGTAGTAGAAGAGATTCTAAGATCTGATGATGAGCGAGACTTCAGACTCGACTACTATCGATCGATTTCATCTCGTGAACATCGACCGATACGATCCAGTGTACATCGATCGATAGACTTTGATGAGTGTCGATCGAATGGACCTAAACGAATACCCTCACGAGTGCAGTGCCGTCAAGATTATGCCTAACGACGCCTTCGCAGCACGACACCCACATCCGTCCGTCCCTGTCAAAATCGATCCGCATGACATAGATCGACATGATGCCCCTCCCATCGACCGACAGGAAGACCTTGATATCGACCGACGCACTCCAGTCAGTGTCGCCCGATACACGGTACCCCAACGCCAAGTGCAATGATATACCATGATTTTGACCCGTTTTTAGTCATGGTATTACTATGTTTTTATAATAAATATCTATGTTTTGAAGTCTATTAGGTATATTTTCAGGTTCAGGAGCATTTTATGGTAAATTGATGATTTAGGTGCCTTTTGGTGCTTAAAGAAGAGTTTTCCAAGATGACTATGAAGATCCGACATAAGAGATACATATCGATCGATACACACCCTGTGTAAGCGATCGATGACGCTTCCGTAGAAGGTTAAGTCGAGATACTCCATCGATTGATGTACACCATGTACCATCGATCGATACAGAGCGTGATGAGCAAGATTTATTTGGCCAACTTGAAGCCCAAGTTCTCACCAAATTACAAGTTTGCCCCTGACGAGTTTTTTAACCTAATTGTACTTGTATTTATAGCTATGCCTATGAGCCCTAGAAAGACAATCAGAAATTAAGAGTTTTGTATTCTATTCTATACTTAGCAATAAAATCATTTTCTTTTCATCTTATTCTTTTGCTATGAATCACTTGGCTATGTCTGAGTAGATTTGATATACCATGATTTTGACCCACTTTTGGTCATATTTTCTATATGTTTTTATTATAATTATCTATGTTTTGGAGTCTATTAGGTATGTTTTCAGGTTCAGGAGCATTTTGTCGTAAAGTGATGATTTAGGTGCCTTATGGAGCTTAAAGGAGAGTTTTACAAGTTGCATGTGGAGATCCGACATTAAGAGACACATATCGATCGATGCACACCTTGTGTAATCGATCGATGACGATTCCGTAGAAGTTAAAGTCGAGATACTCCATCGATCGATGTACGCAATGTACCATCGATCGATACAGAGCGTGATGAGCAAGGTTTACTTGAGCAATGAGTATTGGTTTAGGTGATATATGGGATTAAAGTGATTTACTGGTTTAAGCTTTGAAGTCAACAAATGCAGCTTGAGACGAGTGATTCCGACTTCCGGAGCCAAATAAATTATATATGTTTCTTTTATTTAATTATGCGATGTTTTGAAGTAACGAATGTTAGAGGAAAGGTTAGGTTAACCTTTTAAGATCTGACCAAACGTAAGTATGTACTCATTTTCATGGTATATAACTGTATAATTATATACTAAAAAAATAGTTCCTTCCTACTACCACTAGCTAATTGCTGTTAGAATTCACATTCAATATGAGAAAGTAAATTACAAGACTGTCCCTGACGAGTTTTTAACCTATTTGTATTCTATATTTATAGCTATGCCTATGAGCCTTAAAAAGACATGAAATTTTGAACCAAGTTTTTAAGAGTTTTGTATTCTATTTTATACTTAGCAATAAAAACATTTTCTTTTCATCTTATTCTTTTGCTATGAATCTCTTGGCTATGTCTGAGTAGATTCATATGTTAGATTTGGGGTTTAAATAGTTATGAGGGATTAGCCCCAACTATGGATTGTTGAGTTGTTATATTCATTATCCAAATGAACCCTAATGATTACTCTAGACTTGCTACCTAGAGTTATGATTATGGAGTGACTAATCTAATACTCATCTTCCTGAAATCATTTGGCTAAACCCAGATTCTATTAAGGCACGATGCGATAGCCGGTCTGATAGAAATTCTCGGGTGAACACAGTTATATAGATCGACACTGCGATAGCAACATCGATCGATGCAGTCGGAAATCATATCAATGGACGAGTCTGATAGCGACAGCTATAGATTTTTCTAAGGGTTGAAGTTCTCATATATTTGCAAGCAATTCGTTAAGACATCCATAAATTTGTAATCCTGATTTCTGAATAGTAACCTTGAATCTAACTATTTATTTTCATTGTTTTCAAACCAAAACTTATTTTCCTTACCAACTTACCATTGCTACTTATTTTATTTACTGTTTTAAACCTTTTTCAACCTAACTTAATCACTTAGGATTATATATTTTGTGACTCTAGTTCCTTGTGGATTCGATCCCTAAGTACTATGATTGAACCTCTTATTTGAGAGAGTAAATCACTCCTTAGGGTTAAACATTTGAGTGACATCAAATTAGGCGCCGTTGCCGGGGAACTAAGATAACTATTAGATTTAATCTGGTTCAGTCTAGGTTATTTGTTACTTTTTATTTGTTTCTTTTTTGACACAATTTTTTTCTTTTTCTTTTTGTCTCTTTCAGGTACATGCCCAGCAGTACTAGAAGCAACAAGAACAAGCAACTTTTGTACTCAGAAGATCCCAACAATCTAGAGCGTAGCATCCACAAAGACCTACGCTCCACATCGATCGATACCAACACCACAGTATCGACGATACCCGCTTTCCACCGTCGACCAACAACCGTTCGTTGGCCGATACTATCACCACCTAATCAATCGACAATCTCTACTGTTCGTCGACCGATACGCACTTTCCACCGACGATCCACCGTTCGTTAACCGATTCCCACACCACCACATCGATCGACAACAACCACCGTTCCTCGACCGATACCCTTCCCTTGACATCGATCGATACACCTTATCTTATATCGATCGATACTAACTGGCGAGACATGGTAGCACCTATGATTCTCATACCCGATGAGAATGGAGACCTGCGTGATCAAGATGGTCACCTGCGAAATGCAGCAGGTCAGAAGCTGAATGATCAGAAGGAGATCATTACTGAAGAAGAGACTGCACCCACATGCATCATTCAACCTGTAGAAGAGACCAGAACTTTGGCTGACTTCAACCGCCCCGATCAGTTCTATTCAAACCGATCAACCATCCTCCCTCCTGCTATTCAGAGAGGAGATTTTGAGCTCAAGCCGCAGTACTACACACTTGTGGGAAAAATCCTTTTTTGTGGTTTGCCCCATGAGCATCCTATGGACCATCTGGAGAGGTTCGAGGATCTTGTCACCCTAGTCAAAGCAAAAGGAGTTCCTTAAGACTATCTTTTCTGCAAGCTTTTCAAGTACTCTCTATCTGGAGAAGCTTTGCAGTGGCTAAGACAACTACCACCAGGTTCCCTTACCACCTGGAATGATATCAAGCACGCCTTCCTGCGTAATTTCTTTGATGATTCACGCGCTGAAGACTGGAGGAAGAAGATTGCTACATTCACCCAAGCCCCTGAGGGATTAGCCCCAACTATGGAATGTTGAGTTGTGATATTCATTATCCAAATGAAACCTAATGCTTACTCTAGAGTAGCTAACCAGAGTATGATCATGGAAGTGATTTAACTTGTTAATCATCTTCCTAAAATCATTTGGCAAAAGCTTAGATCCTCTAGGGATGCGCGAGAGCCGGTCTATGATCTTGGTGAACATAGTTTCAATTCGATCTTTTGCTATATCGATCGATACTCTTATAGAGTAATCGATCGACGAATACATATATCGGCCGATAATGCGATAGCAATACCGATCGATATTGCCGGCAGAAAGATCAATGGACGAGTCTATTTTGCGACAGCTATTGGATCTGTCTAAGAATCGAAGCTCTTATATATCTTACAAGCAACTTACTAAAACATCTGTAGCATTTTAATCCTGATTATCTGAATAGCAACCTTGAATCTAACAACTTTCTTTTATTGTTTCAAAACCAAAACCTATTCTCTTGAGCAACTTATCATTGCTCACAACTGTAATTTACTATTTTAAACTGAATCAACCTAGCATAATCACTTAGGAATAAAGTATTCTTAGAAATAAAGTATTCTTTCATCTGAATTCTCAAAGGTTATTGAATTCTAGATTTAGAAGAAACACACAAAGAGATTTGTTGTTCCAAATAACCAAGAGTTCAATCTTCTAATCTCATGAATTTCTATTATTACCTTGTTGCTATGAATCACTTAGCTATGTCTGAGTAGATTCCTTTGTTAGATTTAGGGCTCAAATAGTTATGAGGGATTAGCCCCAACTATGGAATGTTGAGTTGTGATATTCATTATCCAAATGAAACCTAATGCTTACTCTAGAGTAGCTAACCAGAGTATGATCATGGAAGTGATTTAACTTGTTAATCATCTTCCTAAAATCATTTGGCATAAGCTTATATCCTCTAGGGATGCGCGAGATCCGGTCTATGATCTTGGTGAACACAATTTCAATTTGATCTTTTGCTATATCGATCGATACTCCTATAGAGTAATCGATCAACGACTACATATATCAGCCGATAATGCGATAGCAATATCGATCGATATTGCCGGCAGAAAGATCAATGGACGAGTCTATTTAGCGACAGCTATTGGATCTGTCTAAGTATCGAAGCTCTTATATGTTGGGGTCAAAATCGGTACGACGGAATCAATAGCCAAAACTCCCCGCAAAAGTACAAAAAGGATAGTTTTATAAAACCCAAGAAATCGTTTTATAAAACTCGAAGTCATTTATAAAACTCGCAGACCGTTTTATAAAACTCGAGAAGCCGTTTTATAAAACTCGAGAAGCCGTTTTATAAAACTCGAAGATCGTTTTTTAAACTCGAGAAGCCGTTTTATAAAACTCGCAGACCGTTTTATAGAACTCGAGAAGTCGTTTTATAAAACTCGAGAAGCCGTTTTATAAAACTCGAAGATCGTTTTATAAAACTCGAGAAGCCGTTTTATAAAACTCGCAGACCGTTTTATAAAACTCGAGAAGCCATTTTATAAAACTCGAGAAGCCGTTTTATAAAACTCGAGAAGCCGTTTTATAAAACTCGAAGATCATTTTATAAAACTCGAGAAGCCGTTTTATAAAACTCGGAGACTGTTTTATAAAACTCAAGAAGCCGTTTTATAAAACTCGAGAAGCCGTTTTATAAAACTCGAAGATCGTTTTATAAAACTCGAGAAGCCGTTTTATAAAACTCGAAGATCGTTTTGTAAAACTCGAGAAGCCGTTTTATAAAACTCAAAGATCGTTTTATAAAACTCGAGAATCATATTATAAAACTCGAAGATCATTTTATAAAACTCGAGAATCATTTTACGAAACCGCAAAAAACCGAAACAGCCGTGAAACGCGAACTAAGCCAGCCGGCTTAGTTCGCCGTTGGACGAACTAGAGACTTCCTGGACGTCCCGAGCCTCGATCTCCCGCATCCCCGATTCGAAACTTACGTCTTTCGACACGGTCGCATTCTGAACCACGGCCGGAATGTCTCCCGTTCCATCTTGATCCGACCTATCGTTCGAGTTTTATGATAAAAACCGTAAAACTTTGTTTTCTCGACAAAGAACTAGAGGAAATCGTATAAAACGGCAACGGTTAAACAAAACACCGAACATTGCCTAAAATATACGATTTATTCGAGATTTCTCTTTAAAATCGTAAAAAACGCGTTTTTAACAAAAACGTCGAGTAAATCGTAAAAAACGCGTTTTTAGTAAAAACGTCGAGTAAATCGAAAAACCTTGCGATTAGCTCGAGGAATTTACTAAAAACGGCATCAGATCAGGAAATGATCCCGTACGAAGTCGGAAAACAGATTTATCGCAGAACGGCCCGGAAGGTCCTAAAACATGATAAAAGCCCATCTCGTGATGTTAACAGAATCTAACCCGAAGATACGATAAAGTTTTGACGGTTTACTCGCAGGAGGAAAATAAATGTCAAGCTTGAAGATAAAAGGCAGGTTTGAAGAAAAATAGAAGATTTCTGCGGAAGAAAAGGAAAGATCGAGAAAAATGGAAGATTCCCGATATAGTCAAATCTGGGCGAAATGGAAAGACCGAATGGCCAAGGCGAGGAGTATATAAATCAGAGGTCTAGGGCAGAAGCAAGGGACACGATTTTCAGAGCTCTCACCACCAAAACTAGCATTTAGGAATACTTCCGTTTTCTGTTAGCGAGCTGCGTCTCAACTAGGGTTTTTCGTTCTTAAGCTTTTCGGCCACTCTTTTTGTACCAGTTCTACGCAAATTCGGAATAAGAACCTCTTTGCTCTCGATTTCCGTTTATTCTTTTAAAAATTCTAAGTTTTTTGTTATCTTAATCTTCGTTGTGCGGTTCTGCAGATAGCCGGTTCCTCTGGAAACTTAGGGTTTTCCTGAAGTTTCCTTATTTACGATTATTTGACAGTAGGTTGATTTCGGTTCCCACAGTTTGGCGCTAGAAGGAGGGGGGGGGTCGGATCTATCTTACACCAAAGCCGCAACATGTCCAACGAAGAAACGATGACTGGTGACAACCAAACTCGGAACGAACGCGATAACGTTGAAATAACACCACCACAAGGAGCGTCTGCGGCCAACGCTACAAACGCTAACGCCGAGACCCTCGAGAAGATGCTTTCCGAGTTTATCAAAAAATCGGAAGAGCAGGAAAAGCTCATTGGTTCGCTCGCAAAACGGGTAGAAACCCTAGCCGCAAAAACCCGAGCAATTCGCCCCCGCGGGACTACTAAGATCCGCGGATGGAGGCTTGACCTTGACGCTCCTACGGAGCAGGGTAACTTACCAGAAAAAGAATTCGGAAAAGACAATCCTGACGCGACGCTGAACGAATAAGAGAAACCTCCTACTCACGAACAGGAGACCGAGGGTGACGGCATCGAAAGGGTCAACCTGGAGACAAGCGACCATGCCGATTCATCGGACGAAGACGCTGACGTTCATCCTAGGAGAAGAAAGACTTGAAGTCCTCTGCCGGAGTTTTCTCCCAAACGTTCTTTTACTGGAGACGAGGGGGAACTCGACTTCGCGCGATACGCAAAAACCGCCGAGGAGGGATCTCCAGTCACTCGCGGAAAACGCCAACAAGGTCGGCAAACTGCTGGCGGTCTGACCGAGATTCGTGATCTCTACGAGTATATCACCAAAACGGCCGCAGCGGTAAAAGCGGTAAAATCTCAGATTCACCACGCTACCAGCGCCGCACCCGAGATTGATCGGCTATTGTACGAGTCTCGGAAAACGCCCTTCACGGCCCGGATCACCGAGTTCAAACTGCCCGATCCCGGAAAACTTAAGGTGCCGACCCAAAGCGCACCTACAAGCATTCCAGATCACCATGGGATGAGCCAAGCTCAAGGATCACGAAAAAGACGCAGGATACTGCCGCCTCTTCGTCGAAAACCTAGAAGGAGCCGCGCTTTAATGGTTCGCCAAACTTAGGCGAAATTCGATCGGAAATTTCCGTCGACTGGCTTCGGAATTCCTGAAGCAGTACTCGATGTTCATTAACCCGGAAACCTCCGACGCCGACCTATGGAGCTTGGTGCAGCAGGAGGACGAAACTCTCCGCGATTTCATGAGCAGATTCAAACTCGTCATAGCTAGGGTTAGCGGGATTAGCGACAAAGCCGCCATCGACGCGTTAAGGAAATCACTCTGGTATAAATCAAAATTCCGCAAGTGGATAACTCTCGAGAAACCGCAGACAATCCAGGATGCGCTCCATAAGGCCACTGACTTCATACCCATCGAAGAGGAGACTAAAATCCTGTCCGAGAAGCATAAGCCGACGAAAACATCCGCGAAGGATAACGCGTCCGAGCAGAAGCAGTAAAAGAGGAACTCTCGTAACGACAAATTCGTCCATCACGAGGGGCAGGATCTCCAAGGGGCGCATAACTACGCCATCAACTCCGGTTCGGAGTAAAGGCGAACTACGGATAACACGTGGACGAGAAATTCTAATTACGACAAGAATTTTTTCTGCGACCTCCACCAAAACCGCGGGCATTCCACCGTGAACTGCAAAGTTCTCGGCGCCAGACTTGCCGCAAAATTGGTCGCGGGAGAACTTTCCGAGATATCCAGTGGCAAGGATCTCATCCGCGATTCGGATCGTCTTCCGAAGAACGACAGGAACGCGCGAGCAGAAACTCCGCCTCAGGGAAACCAGTCAGGCAAAAAACGTGGACGAAGACAAGACGAGAAAGGTAACGACGCTAACCGCCGAAAAATCAACATGATAATCGGCGAATCGCAATACTTCAACGACACCGTCTCGTCTATAAAATCCTACCAATGCAAAGCCGAAACCGGCTCGAGTTGGAAGGTGCCGACGGATGACTCTCCGAAAGGAGTGATCTCATTCGACGACGCTGAAACCGGCGGAATCGACCAACATCACGCCGATCCTCTTGTCATCGACTTAGTAATAGGCGATCTAGAAGTCGCTCGGATCTTGGTCGATACCGAGAGAACTGTCAACGTGATCTTCCGCAACACGCTAGCACGCATGGGAATCGATCTCTCGGAAGTCGAGCCGATTCCAAAACCGCTGACTAGTTTCTCCAGCGAGACGTCAATGACCCTGGGATCAATCCGACTACCGGTTGCCGTCAAAGAAGTGACGAAAATCGTTAACTTCGCGGTAGTCGATTTTCCGGCTATCTACAATGTAATCATGGGCACACCTTGGATAAATTCCATGAAGGCGGTTCTGTCCATGTATCACTTAGGCATCAAATTCCCGACGCCTACGGGAGTCGCAGTAATTTGGGGATGCCAAAGACAATCGCGATCTTGCTTCCTGGCCGAACACAGGCTGCGGCAATTGGCGGTCGCGATCGTGAAACCAAAACGGGCAAAGGTCACGCCACCGCCCGCAGAAGACGACCCAAAGCAAGCAACGGCCGAGAAACCAGAAGTTTCCGCACCCATCGCTTTCACCCGACCGGAGGAGACAATCCCGGAAAAAGACATCGATCCCGCAACTGAAGCGATCGAGAAGTCTGCAACAGCCGAGTAAGTACACTCGCGCAAACAATCAGAACTACGAGATGGCTTGATTTACGAAAGGAATACGTAGGCAGCTTGCCTAAAGACGAGTTCAGCTATCCCCCCTTCCAAAACAGGGGGGGAGTGGGTGAGTATACGAGTATTCGTATACTCCCAAATTTTTTTACAAAATTTCTTTTAGCTTTGTAGTCGAATTTTTTTTGAAATTTTTAATAAAGACAAAGTTAGAATACCTCCTCTACTATCAAAAAACGTAAATCCGGAAAATCGCTTCCGCAGTAACAACTATTTAATTGTCTTTCTAAAAAACTTGCGTATCAAAATATTTTGGGAAAGAACTGGCGAGATGTCGCCTAAACTCTCAAAGAAAAATATTTCCCCAAGTCCGTCCGCGACTATAAGAACACGAACGCTCGGCGATTGGCCCCGTCGAGTACGCTAGCCGTCCTAAACAAACGCATCGACCTATCGGTCCGCATACATCCGACGAGGATAAAATAGTGCGCTATAAAAGAAATCCAAATTTTTGGTCAGCACTTCCGGGCAACTTAGAAATTGTTCCCGGTGAGATGCTCGATTCCAACCATACGAATCGTATAAGCCGAGAACCTATCGCGGATTCTAAATCGGTATGGAGTCAGGTTAAAATTGCAACGGGCAAAACGAAAGCCGACTAGTCATCGCACAGCCCCAATCCGAAAGTAAACCTAGGTCTTGCCCTAAACCCAGCACACTGGTCACTAACGTCTCAAGGCATGAATCGAGATCCTAAAGGCATGTCTCTTAGCCCACATCTAAACACTCGCGAAAATCGAAATCTCCCGAGTTAACGAATCAGACGATTTACACCAAAGAGTTAGATACGAGATGACAACTCGTATTCTCCCCTCTACATCTAACACAAAACACGAATTTCATACTTAGAAAATATTTTCTTATTAAAAACATCCAAGTACATACCGCCCAGCGGTACGGATTCAAAGTCACCAACGGCCAGTCCCGGAAAAACAACAACAAAATCGAAAAACTAATAACATCAGACATTGAAGTCATCAAACGCAGACTGATCGACTTCACCATCCACGTCCGAAATCCCAGGACCAACTTCGACCGAATCGGGCGACACCACAATAGGGTTCCACTGATCCCACATATGCTTCCCACGATTGGCGGATTTGTTCTTCTTCTTCTCTCTCTTAGCTAGACGCGTCTTCTGCTTCGCAATCGCAGCCTCATACGAATAGTCCGGTTCCTGGGTAAGATGCAAACCCCCAACTATGCCCGATACTCGTGGAAATCGCCATTCGCTCTTTGAGCATCTTCAAATTCCGCATAAAGAGGCACGAACCGCTTGCACCGAGCCATCAACTCCGCAGCAACCTCTCTTTTGTCTGCCCTACGAGCACGGCGAGCCATCGTGTCAGAAAGTTCTAGGCTTCGACGAGATTCAGCTTCATACTCCTCTCTCACACGAGCGGCCTCCTTTGCAGCCAAATCTTGGGCACGAGAGAAACTGGCATCGATCTCCCCTCTGATACGAACAGCCTCCGCCTCTGCTGCTGCAACCCTAGATTCGGCCCTGCGAAGCTCTGCACTATTCGCGCTCACCGCTTCGCTCATAAAGCGAAGACCCTGCAAAACGGAACAAACATCCTTCATAAAACATATATACATAATGATAAAGAATAGGAAAACCTTGTTGAAAAGCCTCGACGCTTTCGCAAACGGTGCGTCAGCTGGTCCGCGGGATGACGTCTCGGCCGGATCAAATTCGGAGGCCGAAAAGTCAATAAGATCTTCGATATTGATATCTTCGTCAGATGCCCGACCGAAATCGATCGGAACTTCTCTATCCTGCGGAGATCTAGACCTTTCCCTCTCCTCCGCATCATCGCCCGCCTTAAAATCAGCATGACCGTCACGAGAAAAACCGGACGAATAATAGGCAACGGCACGATGGATCCTTTTCGGAGAAAAGTGCCCCCAATGAAGTGGGCCGACACGTAAAAGATTCATAACCTCCGGAAAATCCTCAAGCATCGGCCTCGGGAGGGCAGGCACTGCGAAACAAACAAAAAAGTTAAAACTATATCTATATGGATATGGGTATCATGTCAATAGAATACCGTTTGTCGCCCACGCAGCCCTAATCGAAGGAATACAACTCTCCTCCACCGATGCGCTGTCGATTTTGACATAAAAGAATCGGTAAATCCAATTGTGATCATTCGAGGCAAGCCCGCCAATAACCGTCATGTCCCGCCGGGGGGCTAAGTAAAAGCCGTCATTTCTTCCCTTGAATGTCAACATAGCCGAAAGATAATCCACATAAAGGGACATTCCGCGTTCGTATCCCAACACCAGAATCCCGACAAGGTGATGTAAGCCACTAGGGCGTAGCTGGCCGAATGGTACTCCGAACCTATCCAAGAATTCGAAAATGGCTCGAGGAATAGGGAACCATATCTGGCAGTTCAACAGAAAGGCTTCGTAGCACGTAAAATAACCCGGAGGCGGGTCCTCGGCACCTTGGCCCTGGACAGGGAGGCGAAACTGAACCGACTCAGGGATCGCATAGATATTTCTCAAATATCTGAGAGAACCGACAGTGCTCGTGCTCATGCCAACTGTTTTCTTCCGAGGTTTATCTTTCTTCGAAACCCAAAATTCGAAGGCGGCACCTCCGCGGCGCTCACGGCTAAACAGTAGTCTGTAAACTCTTCCTTGGTCGTAAAGAAACGTTGAAAGACCGGCTTGGGAAGAGGACAACCGTTGGAAACGTCAAGGTCGCTCGGATCAAAGATTGATGCATGAGCATAATCTGAAACTTTCCATCCGGAAGACATATTGGATAGTCGAAAGAAGAAGGATCCAAAGGAAAAGGTAGAGAAAGCCTTCCTAAAGCTTAGGCAAGTTATGGAAGAGTGAGTGAAAAACTCACTCCATATACTTATAGGGAAGAATTTTACTATTCACCCTTGGACTTTTGGCAATTAAAGTTCCGCCTAATTCTATAAAACTCGCCAAACAAGCTCAATCCACTCGCAAGAACCCCACGATTCTTACGAGCTGGGGGGCTAACTGTTGGGGTCAAAATCGGTACGACGGAATCAATAGCGAAAACTCCCCGCAAAAATACAAAAGGGATAGTTTTATAAAACCCAAGAAATCGTTTTATAAAACTCGAAGTCATTTATAAAACTCGTAAACCGTTTTATAAAACTCGAGAAGCCGTTTTATAAAACTCGAGAAGCCGTTTTATAAAACTCAAAGATCGTTTTATAAAACTCGAGAAGCCGTTTTATAAAACTAGCAGACTGTTTTATAAAACTCGAGAAGCCGTTTTATAAAACTCGAGAAGCCGTTTTATAAAACTCGAGAAGCCGTTTTATAAAACTCGAGAAGCCGTTTTATAAAACTCGAGAAACCGTTTTATAAAACTCGAAGATTGTTTTATAAAACTCGAGAAGCCGTTTTATAAAACTCGCAGACTATTTTATAAAACTCGAGAAGCCGTTTTATAAAACTCGAAGATCGTTTTATAAAACTCGAGAAGCCGTTTTATAAAACTCGAAGATCGTTTTGTAAAACTCGAGAAGCCGTTTTATAAAACTCAAAGATCGTTTTATAAAACTCGAGAATCATTTTATAAAACTCGAAGATCGTTTTATAAAACTCGAGAATCGTTTTACGAAACCGCAAAAAACCAAAACAGCTGTGAAACGCGAACTAGTCGCAACTCGTTCGCCCACCGGCGAACTAAGCCAAGCTAGCTTAGTTCGCCGATGGGCGAACTAGGAGATCCGTGACTAGTTCGCCCACCGGCGAACTAAGCCAGCCGGCTTAGTTCGTCGTTGGACGAACTAGAGACTTCCTGGACGTCCCGAGCCTCGATCTCCCGCATCCCCGATTCAAAACTTACGTCTTTCGACACGGTCGCATTCTGAACCACGGCCGGAATGTCTCCCGTTCCATCTCGATCCGACCTATGGTTCGAGTAAATCAACAAAGAACTCGAGGAAATCGTATAAAACGGCAAGGGTTAAACGAAACACCGAACATTGCCTAAACAATACGTTTTATTCAAGATTTATTTTTAAAATCGTAAAAAACGCGTTTTTAACAAAAACGTCGAGTAAATCGTAAAAACGGGTTTTTAATAAAAACGTCGAGTAAATCGAAAACCTTGCGATTAGCTCGAGGAATTTACTAAAAACGGCATCAGATCAGGAAACGATCACGTACGAAGTCGGAAAACGGATTTATCGCAGAACGGCCCGGAAGGTCCTAAAACGCGATAAAAGCCCATCTCGCGATCTTAAAAGAATCTAACCCGAAGATACGATAACGTTTTGACGGTTTACTCGCAGGAGGAAAATAAATGTCAATCTTGAAGATAAAAGGCAGGTTTGAAGAAAAATAGAAGATTTTCCGCGGAAGAAAAGGAAAGATCGAGAAAAATGGAAGTTTCCCGATATAGTCAAATCTGGGCGAAATGGAAAGACCGAATGGCCAAGGCGAGGAGTATATAAATCAGAGGTCTAGGGCAGAAGCAAGGGACACGATTTTCAGAGCTCTCACCAAAACTAGCATTTAGGAATATTTCCGCTTTCTGTTAGCGAGCTGCGTCTCAACTAGGGCTTTTCGTTCTTAAGCTTTTCGGCCACTCTTTTTGTACCAGTTCTACGCAGATTCGGAATAAGAACCTCTTTGCTCTTGATTTTCGTTTATTCATTTAAAAATTCTAAGTTTTTTGTTATCTTAATCTTCGTTGTGCGGTTCTGCAGATAGCCGGTTCCTTTGGAAACTTAGGGTTTTCGCGAAGTTTCCTTATTTACGATTATTTGACAGTAGGTGGATTTCGGTTCCCACATTATATATCTTACAAGCAACTTACTAAAACATCTGTAGCATTATAATCCTGATTATCTGAATAGCAACCTTGAATCTAACTACTTTCTTTTATTGTTTCAAAACCAAAACCTATTCTCTTGAGCAACTTATCATTGCTCACAACTGTAATTTACTATTTTAAACTGAATCAACCTAGCATAATCACTTAGGATTACATATTTTGTGTTCCTCAGTTCCCTGTGGATTCGATCCCTAAGTACTACAACTGAACCTCTTATTTGAGAGAGTAATTCACTCCTTAGGGTTAAATATTTGAGTGATATCAAATTGGGCGCCGTTGCCGGGGAACTTTGATAGCCATTAGATTTAATCTGATTAGGTCTATGTTATTTTTCTTTTATTGCTTAATCATCTTCTGACGCAAAATTTTCTTTTTCTTGTCTTTTTCAGGTACTTGCCCAGCAGTACTAGAAGCAACAAGAACAACCAACTTGTGTACTCAGAATATCCTCACAGCTTGGAACGTAGGATCCGCAAAGACTTTCGACCGAGACACCTTCTACGTCGACCGACATTCTCACCACCACATCAATCGACATCAACAACCATTCGTCGACCGATATCTTTCATCTGACATAGATCGATACCCCTCACCTTACATTGATCGATACTAACCGGCAAGACATGGTAGCGCCTATTATTCTCACAACAGATGAGAATGGAGACATGCGTGATCAAGATGGTCACCTGGGTAATGCAGCAGGTCAGAAGCTGAACGCTCAAAAGGAGATCATTCCTGAGCAAGAAAATGCACCTACAGACATTCAACCTGTAGAAGAGGCTAACCAAGCTAGAATTTTGGCTGACTACAACCGTCCAGATCAGTTCTATTCCAACCGATCAGCCATCCGCCCTCCTACTATTCAGAGAGGAGATTTCGAGCTTAAGCCACAGTACTACACCCTTGTAGGACAAATACCCTTCTGTGGGTTGTCCAATGAGCATCCTATGGACCATCTGGAGAGGTTCGAGGATCTCATAACTGTCATAAAAGCCAATGGAGTCCCTCAAGACTATCTTCTCTGCAAGCTTTTCAAATACTCTCTATCTAGAGAAGCTTTACAGTGGCTGAGACAACTACCACCAGGTTCTCTCACAACCTAGAGCGACATCAAAAACGCATTCCTGCGTAATTTTTTTAATGAGTCACGCGCTGAAGAATGGAGAAGAAAGATCGCTACATTCACTCAGAATCCTGAAGAGTCATTCAAAGATGCATGGAACAGATTCAAGTCTTACCAACGAGATTGCCCACACCACGGATTCAACAAAGTGCAACTGCTTTGCACTTTCTACAGAGGCATCACCTTGGATTATCAAAGAGCTCTTGATACAGCTAGTGACGGCAACTTCAACACCAGGAATCCACAAGGGGCTTTGAAGTTAATTGATAATTTAGCTTCCAGAAACAGCACAAAGAACTTTGTGAAGACAAAAGCTACATCATTATGTGGGAAGGAATACATCAATAAAGTGCAAGCACAGCTGGATACCATTCAGAAGTTACTAAACAAGCAGATTTGCTCAGTGGAGGATGCATACACTACAGGTGAAGATTATACAGAAGAAGATGTGAACTAGGTCAGTGGAGCTGGTTTTCAGAGATCTAGTAACCAAGGAGGATACAGAAACTTTACAGGCCAGAGAAGCAACTTTAACCAGAGTTCACTGAAGCCCAACACCTTCAGCGGCAGCAACCCAACAACAACATGAGCTATGGGAACTCATTCTACTCAAACCCACACCCACCCACCCAAGACAGTAAACTGGAGGAGATGCTAGACAAGGTTCTTGAGAGTCAGCAGAAACTCCAGACATACTTCAATGGAAAGATTGACTCCATCTACAACACCCTCACCACAAAGCTAGATGCTAGAGACTCATGTGAAGAAGCTAGAGACTCAGGTATTCCAGACAGGAGAAGCACTAAAGAAGCAGGAGTTTGCCAACAACCATAACATCAATGCCATCCTAGATGATGACTTTTGGCAAGAGGTAGTAGAAGAGATTCAAAGATCTGATGATGAGCGATACTTCAGACTCGACTACTATCGATCAATTTCATCTCGTGAACATCGACCGATACGATCCAGTGTACATCGATTGATAGACTTGATGAGTGTCGATCGATGGACCTAAACGAATACTCTCACGAGTGCAGTGCCGTCAAGATTATGCCTCACGACGCCTTCGCAACACGACACCCACATCCGTCCGTCCCTATCAAAATCGATCCGCATGACATAGATCGACATGATGCCCCTCCCATCGACCGACAGGAAGACCTTGATATCGACCGACGCACTCCAGTCAGTGTCGCCCGATACAAGGTACCCCAACGCCGAGTGCAATGATATACCATGATTTTGACCCATTTTTGGTCATGGTATTACTATGTTTTTATAATAAATATCTATGTTTTGGAGTGTATTAGGTATGTTTTCAGGTTCAGGAGCATTTTGTGGTAAAGTGATGATTTAGGTGCCTTTTGGTGCTTAAAGAAGAGTTTTTCAAGATGACTATGAAGATCCGACATAAGAGATACATATCGATCGATACACACCCTGTGTAAGCGATCGATGACGCTTCCATAGAAGTTGAAGTCGAGATACTCCATCGATTGATGTACACCATGTACCATCGATCGATACAGAGCGTGATGAGCAAGGTTTAGTTGGCCAACTTGAAGCCCAAGTTCTCACCAAATTACAAGACTGCCCCTGACGAGTTTTTAACCTAATTGTACTCTATATTTATAGCTATGCCTATGAGCCTTAAAAATACATGAAGTTTTGAACCAAGTTTTTAAGAGTTTTGTATTCAATTTTATACTTAGCAATAAAAGCATTTTCTTTTCATCTTATTCTTTTGCTATGAATCTCTTGGCTATGTCTGAGTAGATTCATATGTTAGATTTGGGGTTCAAATAGTTATGAGGGATTAGCCCCAACTATGGATTGTTGAGTTGTTATATTCATTATCCAAATGAACCCTAATGCTTACTTTAGACTTGCTACCTAGAGTTATAATTATGGAGGGACTAATCTAATAGTCATCTTCCGGAAATCATTGGCTAAACCCAGACTCTATTAAGGCACGATGCGATAGCCGGTCTGATAGAAATTCTCGGGTGAACACAGTTTCAATCTGATCTGATACTTTACATCGATCGATACTCCTCTAGAGTCATCGATCGACGACAGCTTATATCGATCGACACTGCGATAGCAACATCGATCGATGCAGTCGGAAATCAGATCAATGGACGAGTCGGATAGCGAAAGCTATAGATTTGTCTAAGGGTTGAAGTTCTCATATATTTGCAAGCAATTCGTTAAGACATCCATAGATTTATAATCCGGATTTTCTGAATAGTAACCTTGAATCTAACTATTTCTTTTCATTGTTTTCAAACCAAAACCTATTTTCCTTGGCAACTTACCATTGCTACTTATTTTATATACTGTTTTAAACCTTTTTCAACCTAGCTTAATCACTTAGGATTATATCTTTTGTGACTCTAGTTCCTTGTGGATTCGATCCCTAAGTACTACGATTGAACCTCTTATTTAAGAGAGTAAATCACTCCTTAGGGTTAAACATTTGAGTGAAATCAAGATTCATTTGTTAGATTTAGGGTTCAAATAGTTATGAGGGATTAGCCCCAACTATGGTGTGTTGAATTGTTATATTCATTAACCAAATGAACCCTAATGCTTCTTCTAGATTAGCTACCTAGAAGTATGATTATGGAGTGACTAATCTAATAGTTATTATCCTGAAATCATTTGGCTAAGCTCAGACTCTATTAGGCACGTGCGATAGGCGGTCTAATAGATGTTCTCGGGTGGACATTGTTTCAATTTGATCCGATGCTATATCGATCGATACTCATTGGAGTGATCGATCGACGACAAAGCATATCGATCGATACAGCGATAGCAACATCGATCGATATTGTCGGCAATCAGATCAATGGACGAGTCTAACTAGCGACAGCTATAGATTTGTCTAAGGATTGAAGTCCTCATATATTTGCAAGCAATTCGTTAAAACATCCATAGATTTATAATCCTGATTTTCTGAATAGTAACCTTGAGTCTAGCTATTTTCTCTTATTGTTTTCAAACCCATCTTCTCAGCAACTTACCATTGCTACCAACTATTTATCTTATTGTTTTAAACCTTTTTCAACCTAGCTTAATCACTTAGGATTAATTCTTTTGTGACTCTAGTTCCCTATGGATTCGATCCCTAAGTACTACGATTGAACCTCTTATTTGAGAGAGTAAATCACTTCTTAGGTTAAACATTTGAGTGATATCATGCAACTTCCAAAGATAGATAGTGCACGTATTGACGCATTCTAGGAGCAGTATTATGTGGGAACCGAAATTCACACCGTCGATTTTCCGTCAAATATGGAAACTTAGGAAAAAACCCTAATTTTCCCTAGATCCTAGATCTCTGCGGAAATCACTAAAACAAACGGAATTAACAGAATATGGATGAATAACGAAGAACAGAGAATAAAGAATTTGTGTGAAAGCTTTTATTAAGTAAGAAACCGACAACTGTTACAAAGAGAATTAAAGAACTTAGACGTCGAAACGTTCTAAGGATCTGGATTGCTAATCTAAACGCTAAGTCCTAAATTCCTAAGCTAACAGCCGCCTTTTTAGGTCTGATTTTCGTCCCCCTCCTCTTTCCTATAATTCTGGCTTATATACTCCTTTCCCAGGCGGCTCAATCTTTCCATTTTGCCCCGATTCGAGTTTGTCGGGAAACTTCCATTTATCTCCATCCTTCCTTTCTTCCCGCGGAAATCTTCTTTTTATCTTCAAACCTGCCTTTTATCTTCAAGCTTGGCATTTATTTTCCTTCTGCGAGTAAACCGTCAAAACTTTATTGTATCTACGGGTTAGATTCTGTCGAGATCGCGGGATGGGCTTTTGTCACGTTTTAGGACCTTCCGGGCCGTTTTGCGATAAATCCGTTTCTCGACCTTGAACGGAATCATTTCCTGATTCAATGCCGTTTTTAGTAAATTCCTTGAGTTAATCGTAATGTTTAGCTACGTTTGTTTCTCGGTTAATCGTTTCCATTTTTTACGATTTACTCGACGTTTTTATTAAGAATATGTTTTTTACGATTTTAACGAAAAATCTCGGATAAATCGTATAGTTTGGGCGATGTTCGGTGTCTTGTTTAACCGTTACCGTTTTATACGATTTCTTTGAGTTCTTTTCGAGAAAACGGAATTTTACGATTTTTATCGTAAAACTCGAACGATAAGTCGGATCGAGACGAAACGAGAGACATTTCGGCCGTGGTTCAGAATGCGACCGTATCGAAGGACGTAAGTTTCAAATCGGGGATGTGGGAGATCGAGGCTCAGGATGGTCGGTTCAACGTACAGAGAATCGATCCGGTCCGGTCCAGCTGTCCGGGGAGCTTCTAGTTCGTCTGCTGGCGAACTAAACCAGCTCGGCTTAGTTCGCCAGCAGGCGAACTAGTCGGGAAGTCTCTAGTTCGCCAGCAGGCGAACTAGTCGGGCAGTTCCTAGTTCGCCTGCTGGCGAACTAGTCGTGACTAGTTCGCGTTTTGCGGCGGTTTCGGTTTTTGCTATTTCGTAAAACGATTCTCGAGTTTTATAAAACGATTCTTCGAGTTTTTATAAAACGATCTTCGAGTTTTATAAAATGATTCTCGAGTTTTATAAAACGATTATCGAGTTTTATAAAATGATTCTCGAGTTTTATAAAACGATTCTTCGAGTTTTTATAAAACGATCTTCGAGTTTTATAAAACGATTCTCGAGTTTTATAAAACGATTATCGAGTTTTATAAAATGATTCTCGAGTTTTATAAAACGATTCTGGAATTTTATAAACGATTCTCGAGTTTTATAAAACGATTCTCGAGTTTTATAAAACGATTACCGAGTTTTATAAAATGATTGTCGAGTTTTATAAAACGATTCTCGAATTTTATAAAACGATTCTCGAGTTTTATAAAATGATTCTTGCGGAAAGTAATGATTCCATTTTTACAGAAGTTATCGTAGACGTTGATTTCAAGATTACGGTTTTCGACACCAACATATTACACTACCAGAAGCCCTCGAAAAGCCATTATGGAGAGACCCACATATATCTTTGAGTCCATGGAGATAGAAAAGGAAAATCAGGGAAGAGTTCTCAGAAAAAG
The DNA here is from genome assembly GCA_932364175.1 of Eruca vesicaria subsp. sativa. Taxonomy (NCBI): domain Eukaryota; kingdom Viridiplantae; phylum Streptophyta; class Magnoliopsida; order Brassicales; family Brassicaceae; genus Eruca; species Eruca vesicaria. The sequence continues at coordinate 76,297 of CAKOAT010059822.1, read as the reverse complement.
GAAAGAGAAGATACCCAAGCCTTATAAAAGGGAAGCTAATGAGAAAGAATTGTCAAGCTTCAGAAAGAGAGTTCTAAGAATACCTAGAGAGAAACCCTTTGAAGAAGCCTACGTTTCACACAGATTGTGGATGTTTTTCAGAGAGACCAGAGAGACAGAAGAAGACATCAAGAGAATGTTTCACTAAGTCAGGGACAGTCTAAAGAAGAAGATCACATTGGAGAAGAAGAGCGATCCAAGGAAGTTCACAATACCATGTTCCATCAGAGGTGTTGAATTCCCTCGTGCCCTATGCGATACAGGATCTGGAGTTAGCATCATATCCAAGCTTATGGCAGACCAGCTAGGTTTGATGATAGAGCCTACTGAAGAATCTTTCTTCTTTGGATTGTTCTCAGCAAAACTCTGGAGGAATAGTTAGAAACCTTGAGGTACAGATTGGAGATGCCCTAATTCCTACATACTTCCATGTCCTGGCCAACAAACTCAACTTCAAGACATCTCTATTACTTAGCTACAGTTGGAGCTGTTTGTGACCTGCAATCCAACAAGCTCTGCCTAACCCTCATCAACCCTACCATCCACTACAATCCTGTTCCAGTCATCCAGTTTCCAAGGATAAAGAGCCCAACACTCGTAGAAACTTGTTTCTGTGCCCACGAATATGATTCCATGGCCGAGTACGAAACCGATTCAGCAGTATCGACCGATGGCAGTCTTCTACCATCAACCGATACCAGTCAACCCGAGTCGACCGATAGATACACATGGTCATCGATCGATAAGGTATTCCAGAAGATCGAGGAAGAGTTTCCAGACGGCGATTTTAGCGCAGATGATTGGGCAAACGATCACTACATGCCAGAGCTAGCTAGCATCACTACTCAGGAGGAGTATGATGAAGATTATGAAGAGGAACGAGCCACAGAGTTTAGATTTCTTCGAGAAGATGAAGTAAAACTTCCTCTCCCATCCTTCATCTTCAGAGCATCGACCGATAGAGACCCTTCTCCATCGACCGATATGCCCTTACCCAGATCGCTCAAACGACGTTGCGAATCAACGAGCGACAAACACTATTGTGCCCAAGTCTATGTCCCACATGAGCCACACGACGGAGATTACTCGATTGGAAGTTGGGCAAGCAGTTACCATGAGAGTTTTGCAGTAAATACAACACCACTACCTGCGATCCAGCCAGAAGCACGCGTATCGACCGACACGGAGCAACAGCCATCGACAGACCTGTCCCTCAACAGATCGACCGATGCACCTGTTATCCCATCGATCGATACCGCAACTACACCATCCGAGGTAAAGACACATAATTTCGATTTTACATTACTAACTCTGGATGAATTTGGTATTTTCAGGGATCCAGAAGGCCATGCAAGAGCAGTAGATGGAAGAATCATTCCAATCTCCAAAGAAGACATTGCAGACATCCTTCAGATGGCCAATGGACCAGTCGATCAGCACCAGCCACAAACACTTCATGAGAAAGATGGTGCAGAAAACCTTTCTCTCAACTCAGCATATCCAGAATTTCAACGCGCATCGATCGATACATGGAAACGAGCATCGACCGATATACATCGCGAGTTTGGGAAGAGAGCTTTCAAACATGGTGTTCGTCGTTTCTTCTGAGAAAAGAAAGACTAATATGGCATCTACAGAAATGAGAATGGTTATGCAAGAAGCGTAGCTGGTGACATCATCCATGTTTACAAAGAAGATACTAGGAAGCTGCTAAATAGAGCAACACTGTTTGAGTGCTCTTGTTTCTGTTTACCAGAGCACGCCGAAAAGTTTGCTAAAGGAGTTCCATTTTGCAAGCTCTACACACAAGCAGAGGTCACATACATGCTGAATGAAAGAACCGGTGAACATATTTGGGAGATGGCAGCTTTGAGATCTGAACATGAGAAAGCCATAGCATCACTTCAAGGAGAAATACAGTGGAATATATCTGGCAATGACTTCGCTCACAAAGAGAGAAAAGCCCTGCAAGAAGAGGTGAATGCACTTCGCGAAGAACTAGAGTCTCACAGACGGACATCGACCAATACAGACCAATCAGCATCGATCGTCACCACCTTTGACAAACCTATCGAGAATCACTTACAGAAGCTATCGATCGATCATATACCCAGCACATCGATCGATACTCGCACACCAGATTTCTGTACCAGAGATGAAATTGAGGAAATCACAGAAGAGATCTATAGATCTATTGAAGCTTGTGAAGACGAAGCGCACAGATCACACGACAAATTTTGATTCCCAGTACAGAGTGACGTTCAAGGACTGAAATGTACAACAGAGGACATTCAGATGGAGATCAAAAGCATCAAGAACCAGCTCGCCAACTGACCTGCACGGCCAGCATCGATCGACGAGCCAATGCACCAATCGACCGATGGACATCCATCCACATCGATCGACAGGACCACACTGAGATCGATCGATACCACCCTTTCCCCTGTGCAAAACACCCAAAACCTCGACCCAATGAAGATGAGTACTAATCTAGAGCACACCTACAGCAACATTGGACGACATGAGTGCAGTTTAGCAAGCATTGAGGAATGGCTACAGAAAATCCACATTGAGGTCCATGGTTTGCAAGCTAGTATGATCAGAAGTGTGAAAGCCACAAGAAGCTTCTTAACTTCATGGTTTGAAGAATCACAAGACAAGGAGGATAATTGTTTCCCAACAAGTACCTGCAACCCACCTCACTAACCACCATACCTCCTTAGTCAAGTTAAATGACTTTAACTAAGCGCTGAGTGGGAGGCAACCCACTGTTAGGTAATTTCTTATCTAGTTTTATTTTATTTTTACTTATTACTTTCGTTTTTATTTGTTTTTATGAACATAGCTACACGATCACTACCTCTATCGACCGATGAGACCCTGTCTACATCGCCCGACATAACCCTATCCATGACGATCGATGGAAGTGACTCACCATCGATCAATACGAACATCGGTCCGGTATATCGTTCACAATTTCGATATCAGTTATACATTTATTATTTCTTATGCTCTAACTCCGACTGATTATACACTGAGGACAGTGTATGATTTAAGTCTGGGGGAGTGGAATTACTGATGCTACTTTATCTTTTTGATCTCTTTAAAAAGTTTTCAAAAATTGGTTTTATTGAGTCAAGTAAGGGACAAAAAGATTTCAAAAATTTTGTTTTTTATCTTACTACTCTTTAGCAACATTCTTAGAATTGTTGATTGCAGAAAGTACTATAGATGCTAAAGTTGATCACCAGTCACCTATGACAACACTTTTCATGATTTTTTGGAAGAACCAAAGCTGATTTCCAACCTAACCTGACATCTATTGCTTGTCTTGGGGCTTGGTATACAAGGGATCGGAATCCTCATGCAAGTCTGGAAGGTAAAAGTCTCAACAATTTTGGTTTCTTTCTCTCCTTCCTGTGGCATCCCTAAAAGAAAAATAAAAGATTGAGATGATTTCTTGAGAGGCAGAGGGAGATGTACATTACCCATGACCCCACTATTCTAAATCAAAGGAATGATCACACATTGCGGAAGCGAGGGAGAGGTAAATTACCTATGACCCCACTATTCGCCTAAACTTTGTCAAAAAAAAAAACTACAAAAAAAAAAGCAGTAGAAAAATCAATAAGATGAACATATGATGTTCATTGGGATTGATATAAAAGAAAAAGAAAAATTGGGATTCAGAGAAGGGGGATAAAGAGAGAAAAGGAACCAGGATGAGAATGCTTGAAACTTGTTTGAGTTGAATCCAAGTGTTCTTTGATCGATACGCCCAAGATAAAGCCTACACCTTTATTTTATGCATAAATGAAATCAGTAGAGGGGATAGACAGACATGATTGTTTAAGTTGATTGGCTAGATGAATTTGGTTGCTAAGCTAGGATATGGTATAATGTGCTTCTGTAGTTAGTAATATGAGATGTGGCTTGCAACAAAGTAGAGGTGATGATTTTAAAGTTAAGATTTTATTGAGTCCCTGCTGTTTTTAAACTTCTTCCAAAAGACTAACTAATGATTTGCTTGAGGACAAGCAAAAGGTCAAGTCTGGGGGAGTTGATATACCATGATTTTGACCCACTTTTAGTCATGGTATTGATATATTTTTATAATAAATATATATGTTTTGGAGTCTTTTAGGTATGTTTTCAGGTTCAGGAGCATTTTGGAGTAAAGTGATGATTTAGGTGCCCTTATGGAGCTTAAATGAGAGTTTTCTGAGATGACTATGAAGATCAGACAATAAGGTCGATATCCAGATATTCATATCGATCGATACACATCCTGTGTAATCGATCGATGACGCTTCCATAGAAGAAGTCGAGATACTCCATCGATCGATGTATGCCATGTATCATCGATCGATATGAAGCGTGAAGAACAAGTCTAAAGTTGTGTGCATGTTGAAGACCATAGATGCATTTTATAGCCACATAATTTATGTGCATGTTGAATACCATATTTATGAATCTTAATTGTGTGAATAATTGTTTATAAAAACATAATTTCTTAGTTATAGTTTCATGAAAAAAGTTTATATTTTTGTGGTGATAAGTCTTAAAAGTCACAAAATTTATGTGCATTTTTAAGATCATATTTATGAATCTCAATTATGTGAATAACTGTTTATATGAAAATTTAACTTCTTAATTATAGTTTCGTGAGATGTTAAAAAAATTATAGTTTCGTGAAAAAGTCTATATTTTTTGTGATGATAAATTTAAAAATAAATAAATAATTTTATTATATGTTGTAATAAGGCTGAAGAAAACATAATCTTGAAGGTAATTAAGAATTCAAATTTAATTTTAAATATACAACATCCAGTATCATATATATAATTTGAAAACTTTATATAACCTTATAAACTCAATTTCACCTCCAAAATACTAAACCTTAAACAATAATCAGTAAGTTTAAGATTAAATCCCATGATATTTTTTCTTGAAGAAAATATCTAAATTGGTATTCCATTTTAGATTTGTAGTTTTTCCTATGTGTGTTTTATTATTATTTTAAATTACTTGCGTCGCATTTTCTAGTAATAATAAAGTTATTTATCCAATTTTAAATAATTTTATTAATTCATTATTTATTAATGAAATATCCTCATAATTAAATTTTAATTTAAAATAAGAATATAATTAATATTTAATATTTAATATTACTCTATTATGATTTTTTATACAAATATTATCAAGTTATATGTTCATCATCAAGTTATATAATACATGTAATCTTTATACAAATATTTTTCTCAGCTCTATATTTTAAAACAAAAGTAACACATCTCTATATTTTTCTCTAAAATATAGGAACTCTATTACATAATCATATACTGAAGCAAATCCACATCTGTAATAGAATTTCTCTATTTTGGAACAAAATTTATAGATGAATATATGCGTGAATTGGAAATAATCTTAGTTGTCTAGGTAATAAAAAAAAATTATAGTTGAGCATTTTATCATCTTATTTTGAGATAATGAAACTATTAATGCCTTATACACTTTTATCCTCCTTTGATTCTTGTAGCCACAAAATATATGTGCTTGATAAAAAATATGTTTTTGAATATCGATTGTATGAATAACTGCTTACGAAAATAACTTGTATTAGTACATGTTGTAACATACATGAAGAAGAAACAATCATTAAGAATATTTTTTTTTTAATTTTATTTCAAATATATGATATTCAATATGAGTTATATAATTTGGAATCTTATTTCTTGCTTTTAATGGTCTTATTGGAGGACCATAATTTTCTGCATAAAACAAATTAATTACTAATTATACATATACCTTTTTAATAAAAGAGGAAAAGGAACTAAATATTTATCTTTACATCAGTTAAGAGAACCTATTTGTTTTTTTTTCAAACTACTTACTTCATAAGTTATTTAGCTTTTACAATTATCTCCTTTTTAGAATTTCAGATAATTATCAAATAATTATTTTTGGTTAGTATTAAATAATCTTAAAATTACTATTTTTACAATTCGTATCACTACTATTTTTACAATTTTATTTTGTTAATTAAATAAATATTAATTAGAATCATGTGTAATAGTAACCAAATTTGTATCACTACTATTTTTACGAATTTATTTTGATAATTAAATAAATATTAATTAGTATCATGTCCATCATCAATTTACTTCTTTTAAAAAAAAATATTATGAAATATTTTTTTTACATTTTTCTATTGGCTACAGCCTAAAAATATGATCATATCTCTTTTGTTTAGAACTTTTAGGTAAAGGAAAACTACTATCAAATATTATTAACGATTTTTCTTATAAGATTTTAGAAAAAGAAAATTAATATTACATAATCTTTTGCAGTTATACTTTTTAGGATTTATAAAAACAGAATTAGTATCAAATAATTATTTTCAGTTAATATTAACTTTTTTAAAAAGTTGATATCTACAAAAGTTGCTATTCTTTTTGTAAGATATTATGTAATAGTAGTTTTTCCACTACAAGAAAACAATTTTTTTACTAGGGCTATATTCATGGTTAATTCGTCGTAAAGGTCCTATAACGACGAATTAACTAGGAAACCCGTTTTGTTGTTAATCTCCCGTCGTAATGCAGTTTTCGTCGTAAAGTCCACGTAACGTTACGAGGAACACTTGTCGTTGTAAAAGAGAAGTAGAATACTTCGTCGTAACCTCGACGTTAACTTGCCACGTAAAGTCCTCGTTCCCTTTCGACGTAATTGCCACGTAAATGTTTGATGTTAAATCCATGTAAATGTACGAGTAGATTACTAGTAGAACATGTAAAGCCGTTGTAAATATTACAACGAACTTACTTGTAATTCGATGTTAAGTCGTTGTAAAGTTAACAACGAAATTACTTGGGTGTGTATATATAATTTATAATTTTAAAAAAGTTTTCTATATTTTTATTAATAAATTTCGTAATTTAAAATATAAAACCAAAAATTTTAAAATTAAAATTGTTTAAAAATATTATATTAAAAAATCATAAAATAATATATAAATTTATAATACAAAAAAAACAAAATAAAAAAACTACGGCATGTTGGTGCGGAGGTACTCGTCGGGGCGGCTGAGTTCCGGGCCGTGTCGACCGGTTGACTCAGAAGGATGTTGCTGCATTTCGAGAGACGCTCGTCTTTCATTTAGCGCTCTCTGCATAAGCGGGTTATCGGTGGCCATGATGTCCAACAAATCCTCAAGTGAGTCCAAACGCTCCTGCTGGGACCGCATCTGAGACCGCATCTGAGAATTTTCCTCATCCCATCGCGAAGTGTACGAAGAAGTGGCCCTTGGAACTTTGTTAACGAAGCCTATTCCCACCGTCCGTCCCTTCTTTCTGGGAGCCACCTTGTTTCAAAAAATAGGATATAATTAATATTGAAATATTAATTAATAAAATAGAATTAATATAACCAAATTAAAATCTATTCAAAAATTTTACCTCTTCGAAAATCCGATCGACTTCTTCCGTAGTCAATGTGACGGGTGACCCATCGGGAGCCTGCTGGGTTAGTTGTGGCTGCCACTCCTCAACCCGAGAAACCACATCGTTATAGAGTCTCTCGGAATGTGGATCCACAAAAACTCCATCTGGTGTGGCGTGAGTCATCCTGAATAGCTCAGTCAGAGATGGCATGGCTCTGGTCTTCTCGGCCTACAAACGAAATAAAAGAGTTAATTTTTTAAATTACTTAATTAGTAAATAATTAAAAAAATATTAAAAATAAAACTTACAACGTCTAGACGAATTCCAGCGTGAGGCTTTTGGCCGGTTCTATGAAGCATGGGGTCATTGCCGTACTTATCCTTCGTTCTTTGGGAAGAAGAGCACGAGTTGGACTTTTTGACGGAGGTATGTAGGATCCAATAGCGGATGAGACCATTCCATACAAAGTTGGAGATATCCTTGGGCTTCTCTTCATAACCGTAGAGTTCCCATTTGTCCTTCCAATCCGAGACGGTGTTGCAAAGACGAGTCTTGGCTTTTGCTACAAAAGCCTCCTTCACCTTCTCGTTGATTGATAATGGCCAATGCCACTTTTGCTGAAACCAAAAAAGATTATTTTAAAATATTAAAAAAATTATATTAAAATAAATATTAAATATTATAAATATATTTACCGCAAACATATTAAACTACGTTATCTTCACGTGGTCTGGAGTCATACTCCAATTCGGATGGGGCTCAAGAAAATACCCCTTCATCGTGTCTGAAACACTCCGGCTAACGCGGTTGTTTGCTCCAAACCTGGAAAATAATATAAATTATGAATTTTATAAATAAAAAATTAAGAATTCAAAAAAAAACCTTACCAATAACTACCCCGCAGACGATCGGGTCCAGAATATCTAAACCTTCTCGCCCCGGTTGGGCAAGAAGATCCTCCACAGTATAGGCAGCATATGGTGCACTGGGAGGTACCCGCAAATCTGGATGAAGCTGATCACCGCCTGCGAGAATGGGATCGGGATCGGGAACAGGATTAGGACCGGGATGTTGAGTAGGACCGGAAGGTGGAGGCATCACTACAAGAAATATTAGTATTGGTAGCAGTTCATGGTAGCACGAATTCACGAACTGCTACTAATACTGTGAAAATCGGATCATAACTCTATCGTAGCATTAAATTTACGCTAGCAAATATTTTCATTAAATGGAAACCCAAAAATGACTTCTGTAACAGGATATCTATTTTGGAGGCAAAACACTTAACAAAATTTTTGGTTTTGGCGGATCTATTTTTTTTTTTAAGTCATTTTTTGGTTCATCACTCACAAAAAAAATTATTCTCATCAATATCTCATCTCCTCTCTCTATCTTACTCTCGTAACCTCACTCACACCCACACGATTCATGTAACACATATATCTCTGTCTCTCTTTTACTCTCCTGATTTCTCTCTCTCACACACGACACATCGATCTCAAACCTAGAACTCTGCACAGTCAGCCGTTCCTCCTTCTCCGACGAATTCTCCAGTCTCGGCTTCATCTTGTTCGAGCACTGATGTGTTGCAGAAATTTCGA
>CAKOAT010059822.1:11533-65827 GCA_932364175.1 Eruca vesicaria subsp. sativa | reverse complement strand
TCAAATTATATATCATACATAAACTTAAACTTAAAAATTTAATAACAAAACTAAATTATAAATCATGAAATCTTACAAGATTTGAAATTAAATAATGAAAAATAGAGTTTTAAGATTTTTAAGTAGCCTTGGGTATATGATTAGTATAAATAATATAAATAATTAAAATCAAAATCAAAATCTACATCAAAATCATAAATCTAATCTTTTAAAACTTATAATTTAAAATTTAATCTTAAATCCACCTATATTTTAAATATTAAACCATATACTTAATTTAAAATCTTAACCCTAAAATCTAAACCACATATCTCAAAACCTATAATCCAAACTTTTATATCATACTTCAAACCCTAACACTTGAAGTTAGTTTCTTAAAACTTCAATCTTAAACTTAAAACCAAAATTAAATCATTTTAAAATTTTAATCTCAGATTTATATTTTAAAACAGAAACACTAAATTTTAAATCTACACCCTAAATCTAATACCCTAAACCCCAAACTTAAACCATGTATACAAAATCACAAATCTAATCTTTTCAAACTTATAATATAAATTTTAAACTTAAACTCCAAGTTTATATTGAAACTCAAACCATATACATAACTCTATATCTAAATCCAAAACACTATATTCTAAACTCTAAACTTACTAATCATTTTGTTAATCTTATATTATTAGTTTTACTAAACTTACAAAAATGAAATCTAATCATTTTGTTAACTTTATATCAGTATTAATTATAATTTTAAATGTATTACTTAATTGTTAAATAATTATCTAAAGTTATATATTTTTAAATAATTATAGAATAATGAAAAGATAAGTTATATTAGCTCTTTTTTGGGCCTTTGATTGTGTTTGATCCAACGGCTCTAAATCATTTTTTGTGATCTCCGTCCTTCTTTCTGATTGGTCGAAATATATATGTATGGATTGCAAATCTTAGCCATGGATTAGATTAAATCAATGGACAAGATTGACTCTTTTTGTGTTTGTTCTCTTTCATCCTTTTTTTNAAGATAAGTTATATTAGCTCTTTTTTGGGCCTTTGATTGTGTTTGATCCAACGGCTCTAAATCATTTTTTGTGATCTCCGTCCTTCTTTCTGATTGGTCGAAATATATATGTATGGATTGCAAATCTTAGCCATGGATTAGATTAAATCAATGGACAAGATTGACTCTTTTTGTGTTTGTTCTCTTTCATCCTTTTTTTAAAATTCTTTTTTTTGCTTCTTCTTCTTCGTCTTCATTTGTTTGTTCTCTCTGAAACCAACCAACACGACTATTCAAACCTAACTCATAACCCATGGATTAGATCTCATCCTCATCTGAAGCCTAGAGTTACCAGCCGTGGAGGTGACGGCGTTACCAGCTGTGGGTTTGTATGTTTAATGGATTAGTCTACACTGCGAGATTCATAGTCTAGGTTTAATGGATTCGTTTTATGTCTGTGTAGGTCATATTCTCATAGAAAGTCCTTGTCTTTGTCTCGATGCTATTAAGGAGATATTATACCGGATTCGGAACTAGCCGGAGTCGAAGAGAGAGTGGAGTCGGAGATGTGTCAGAAGCGGAGGAAGACGGTGAGACGATGACACAGGAAGGAGAATTAGTGGAGGAGTTCGTGATGGTGGATGGTAGTATAGGACAGCAGATGACGTGGAGGATCCGCTAATGGTGGTGGCTGGAGTAAGCAATCAGAAGAGGCGGAGGTGAAGCTCTACGGCAAGAGGCGGAGATGGACGAAGAGTTAGGAATTTTTAGGTTTACTTTTTTTTTTTTGGTTTACTGTTAAACCAATTTTGGTTTAATGTTGTTTTGGTTTATGTGTAAACTGATTTATTTGTAAACAGATTATAATTAATAAAATGAAATTTATTTTTTTTATTTAAAACTTAATTCTTTATTAATTTAATCATTTGTTTTTAAATAATTAGTTTTTAATCAATTAATTTAATTAATTTAAATTAATAAATTTAAATTGATAAATTAATTATTTTGTATTATTTAATTTTAATTACAGCATTATATCTGTGTCATTCTAAAATATGTTGTGGCACAAGAAAAATGCCATATAAAAATATGTAATAACAAAAATAAGAAGCTATTAAAATAATTTATATAGCATATGAACAACGCTATAATATCTTTATTTTTTATAGCACACGAAAATACGCTATGATAGGAAGGGGGTCTATTATAGCTGCGGCTGTCACGGCGTTCTTCGAAACGCTACGAAAACAATATGGTAGCACATTCTCGGTGCTACTAATACCGATATTTCTTGTAGTGCATCTCATAATATGGTATATCATTGTCGGGATAATACGCCTGAGAATCCGGCACAAGCATTGAAGATGACGGGCCGGAAGACAATGTCCCGATACCATCAGTACCAAACAGCTCCTGCAAAATCCCATAAAAGTCTGTTTCGCCTTTCACACATATTCAGTAGTTACTTGTTGCCCGACGACTCCCATAGTCGTATGTATGAAATGTAAAACTGCGTGTAAAATACATATGTGATGTGGTGACTTTCGCTACTGGACCTCGGACCAAATCGTGAAACCATGGGGGGTAATATGGATCATCAGCTTCAACCTACAAAAATTAGTATGTTAACAATTTATATTAGTATTACTTACGTAATATTTGAGGTATATATATTACATGAGATTTTAACCACGTGACATAGTGTTGATCTTTTCGTCGGTCCACTTCAGTTGCGGATACTCCAGGTATTGCTGCTTCAACTTGCGTTACAAAAGAACTGCAAATTAAATGAATGTATTCACATCAATATATATATAACATCGCACTTCATATAATTTAAATTCACATAACTATTTACCTTTCAAATGAACGTTTCATTGAATGCTCGCAGTTGAGCAGAATATAAGTGTGGGCACTATGCTTATCCACGTCACTAGACCACCATATTTCTCGCAATCTACCACCACACCGTCCAATTTGGCAGAAAATATCAGGAACATTGCTTATTGGATATGTGGGGATGACTCCACCATCATCATATCTTCTAGGAACTCTTTTTCTTGTACGTACTGTTGGTGCAAAGTAGTATGATGTGAAGTGAGATGTTTCTGCTGTCAAACTCCCAGCAATTATTGAACCTTCCACCTTTTTGCAAGATTTTTTTGCTTTCCCCTTCAAATGTTTCATGGCACGCTCATACGGATACATCCATCCATGGTGAACAAGACCACGAAGCAATGCCTCGTATGCGAGGTGAACAACAAGATGTTCCATGACGTCAAAAAATGCTGGAGGCAAAATTTTCTCTAAGTTGCACAATATGATCAGAATGTTCTCATGAAGTTGCTCGGTAACTTCTTCCTTGAATGTACGTGTCCTTAGGTCTCTGAAGAATGCTCCAATGGCTGCATATTGTATATATAATATTAACATTTCATAACATATGTATATATAATATTAACTAATCAACAATATTTACCTGCAAGTGCTTCATGTACCTTTGCTGGAAGCAACTCAGTAAAAGCGAATGGAAGTAGTCGTTGCATAAACACATGACAGTCATGACTCTTCATTCCTGAGAACTTTTGACCTTGTTCAACACATCTTGAGAGATTAGAAACATATCCATCAGGGAACTTAAATTCTGATTGAACCCAGTTAAACAAAGTCGTCTTCGCTTCTGATGACAATCGGAAGATAGGAACTGGAATGTTTCCAACGCTTTTGATATGTAACTCACTTCTTGAGCAAATATCAGGTAAGTCCATCCTTTACTTTTTGCTATCTTTTGTCTTTCCTGAGACGTTCAGTATTGTATTCATGATGTTGTCAGAGAAGTTTTTCTCCATATGCATAACATCGAGGTTGTGGCGTAAAAGAAGATCCTTCCAATAAGGCAGCTGCCAAAATATACTCTTCTTATGCCAATTGTGACTGACCCCATATCCATCAGGCATATTTCTAGAAACATGCAAGTTTCCTCCACGTGGAATAGTTTCCTGAGCTCCGTAGTAATCAATTTGCGCTAGGATCTGTTCTCCAGTGAGATATGGAGGAGGACTATCCCTTACAACTTTTTGTACCTAAACAATGTCTTATTTCTTCGGTATGGATGGATAAGGGGAAGAAATCTACGATGAAAATCAAACCAACAACTCTTCTTACCATTCTTCAATTGAAAAGCATCTGTTGATCCAAGACAATATGGACAAGATAACCTTCCATGTGTAGTCCAACCAGAAAGCATACCATAAGCAGGAAAATCACTTATCGTCCAAAGCAGAACTGCTCGCATCAGAAAATTATTTTTCAAGGAACAATCCTACGTCCTCACCCCTTCTGACCACAAGTCCTTCAGCTCTTGTATCAATTGTTGAAGAAAAACATCTAGTGACCGCTTTGGATGCTTCGGACCAGGGATTAATATGGTCAAGAATAGAAATTATTGTTCCATGCACATCTGTGGAGGAAGGTTGTACGGCGTAAGAATGACTGGCCACAAAGAGTATTGTCTTCCAGACATTCCAAATGGACTAAATCCGTCTGTGCATAATCCAAGATAGACATTTCTAATATTTCTTGCAAAATCTGGGTGTACCTTGTTGAAATGTTTCCAAACTCTTGCATCTGATAGATGAGCAATCTCGCCATCCCGCTGGACATGTTCAGCATGCCACCTCATCGCTGCGGCAGTCCTCTCAAATTGATATAATCTTTTCAGACTATCTGTAATTGGTAAGTACCACATCCTTTGGTATGGTACCCTATTCCTTCCACGTCCTTGCGGTTTGAATCGTGTCTTCTTGTAGAATCGACACTCTTCTAGCTTCTCATCATCTCTCCAGTAGATCATGCAGTTGTCGATGCAAACATCTATCATCTCTGATGGCAACCCAAGACTATAAACCAATTTCTGAATCTCGTAATAAGATTCAGCTGACACGTTGTCTTCTGGCAAATACTCTTTAAACAACTCGGCCCATGCATTCATGCAGTTCTCAGATAAATTATGATCCGTTTTAGTATTCATCATCCTAGCTGCTAGAGACAATTTAGAGTAACCTTCTCTAAAACCAATGTAGATTGGTTGATTTGCAGCATCTAGCATTTCATAAAACTTTTTTACATCCAAATTAGGTTCTTCAACATGAACAGTTTCATCTGCTATTGTTGTAGTAGTTTCTAAAAGCATCAGTAATCATGTCGTGAACCCTATCATGATCTACCATCTGTTCAACACCCTGATTATTACTGACATTCTGAAAATTACTATTACTACAACTAGCTTCATTTCCTCCATAACCCTCTCCATGTTGAAACCAAATATAATATTGTGGTGTAAAACCTATGGGTACTAAATGTTTCCAGACAGTTTTAGTAGGGGCAAATTTTGAATTCTTGCATTTCTGACAAGGATAGAACATCTTACCACTTTCCTGCGTGAGCGGTGTACAGGCTGCCTGGTTCATGAACGTCTCAAGCCCGCTAAGAAATGCATTCGTCACTCTACCGTCAGAATCTTTATGCGTATACATCCAACTCCGCAATTCGAAAATATTTCTTCCGACATTTTTTTGAGTTGTTTTTGTTTTTTTTTTGTGTGGTAGTATGAAATGAGAAATGAGAAATGCTCATATATATAGGAAATCCACAAAGGTTGGTAGGTGAAAATTTACAACATATTTACAAAGAATATATTTACAAGGATATTACATGTTTCTAACATATAGGTTACAACGACTTCAGTTACACATTAAAGTCGTGTTCACCTACCAGTTTTCGTCGTAAAGCACTAGTAACTTTACGACGACTTTACAACGACAGTTAAAAAAAAATTTGGATAATTTTTTTTCTTGGTTACTTAAACAAAACTAAAAGGAGAAGACAGACACCAGAACAATTCTTATCAACTCCGAGTAGCTATTCATCAATTTCTCAAAGAAAAGCTACGCAGAGCTGATAAGAACTGTTCTGGTGACTGTTCACGCATTTTACTTTCTTGGAAATTCGATACATAAGTTATCGAATTCTTTTTCTTTTGTTTTTTTTTTGTTTTTGTTTGTGGTGTTTTTAGAAGTGATTAGGAATGACATATATATAGGAAATTTTCGAGCTTGGTTGGTAAAGATTTAACAACGAATTTACAAGGAAATTTTTTACTACGATTTTACAAGTCGTTTGTACATGCTTTACAACCATGTTACAACGAATGTAGTTACTTAAGAAAATGTTTATTTTTACTATAAACGATTAAACTTTACTCGTAATGTACTTGTAATTTTACTTCTTCTTTACAACGAATCTTTCTTTTTCTAATACCTTCGTCGTAAATTTACTTGTAGTTTACGACGAATGGGTTTCATTGTAACGTTACTAGTCCATTACGACGAAATTGTATTTCCTCGTAATCTACTTGTTACGAACTTGTAATATTACAAGGAAATATATTCCTCGTAATTCTTCCTCATTAAAGGCGTTTTTTCTTGTAGTTTTTTTTTGAAATCCTTAAAAAAACTGTTAAAAATATTTTTTTAATAATAATTTTCTTTTTTTGAATCTATTTTAAATCTTAATCAAAAAGTTATTATATTTTTGACGCATGTCACAATCTTAAATTTTTATTGACACATGTCAAAATTATGTTAATTAGTAAGAACCAAACTTTATATAATAAGATACAGAACAACCAAAGCCCTTTATCAAAAAAAAAATACAGAACAACCATTCCCCTTTTACTCTTTGATTCAAAACAGCACGATACTCTAACCGTAGCCGTAGAAGAAAAAGAAAAAACACAGAGTAAACTAGCTTACCCCATGTCGACGTCTATGCCTTTGTCAACTAACCTATTCGACACCATCTTCTCTTATTAAGATAAGTCTTAGTGATCCTTAATTATGTTTGTTATTTGAATCGTACTGGGTTATTCCAGGAAATAATATCATTCTATGGCAGTTTTATGTTTTTTATATCATAATAAGACAGTTTATGCTACATAGACAGTTTTTCTTAACTTATCCACTTACTCTTCTAATCCTAAACGACATAGTTAGGAAACTAGCAACTAAGGAATTTGTTTAAGCATGAATTAACCTCAGCCCTTCATCCATATGCCATCCAACGCCCCAGCTTCAACATGTCTCTTGATTAGACACATATTTCTTCCATCTTTCTTCATTTTTCTCTTTTGTCTTCTTCTCCTTTATTTCCTTTTTAAAAAAAAAAAAATCAAATCTGATTCTTATATTTTTTTCTCATTTTTTTAGATGAAATCGTGTTCTCCATTACTCGATCTATCTTTTGAGATCTGTGAAGATGCATTTCCAATGTTGGTGTACACCTTATTTAATGTACATAAGTTATTTTGTGTACGTTTTTTTGACGTATACATGTGTACATTCAAAATGAACCAATATATGTGAATAAGTTATGCTCATAAGGTACATTGAAAATTGCCTCATTCTGATAAAAAACACAAAACTATCCCACAGTGAAAATTACTCTTATTCCGGACACTGTGAGTTGATGGAGATCTTTGACTTATTTGTCTCGTAATTATTATTTTTTTGTGCCGCTTAGTCATTTTCTTCATCACGACAAAATATTTCAATTGTTAGTTTTATGATATAGTGATTCTTTACACAAATACTGCGACTGATATGTTTATGATCCAATTTGAGATTTATTTATTTTTAATCATTTTTTTTGACATCGACTAATCTACTATTCAATCTTGAGGTGGTTTAGGTAATCAGACCGAAATAGAACAACCAACGTACATAAGCTTACGATAAAAGGACCTAGCCGTCTTAGCTAGAGAATCGGAAAAGCCGTTATGTAACCTAGGAACATAAAAAATCTTGAATTCAGGGAAACAGATTCTCAGTGTCAAGAGTTTTTCCAGTTCTGTTGAGAAACTGGGCCATGCATGAGGATACCTGAGCATCGCGATCATCTCCTTGCAATCAGTTCCAAAGCTCTAACATGACGAATGTTGAAGCATATTCTCCATTGCCCACCGCAGTGCCTCCAACTCTGAATGCAACGCCGACTCCACTCTATCAAAGTTACGCATCCCCATTAGCTGGCCATTTCTGGAGCAATCATTCAACACCCATCCACATCCACTGAAAAGGTCAGAAGAAGTCCAAGATCCATCCACCATGCATATGTTACCCATACTTATGCCCTGGTCTTCGTCTACTCCGTTCCCAAGGGATAACAATATATCCTGCTCATTTGCTTGGAACCAGGCTTGGCACTCACTTTCTGCATAGCGCGCTACCTCCAATGGGTCTCTATCAATACCTCTGAATAGCTTATCATTCTGACCCTTCCAAATATACCAAATTATCCAGGGATAAGGATCCCTATCCATTTCCGGTTCCCTTATGGCATTATTCCTCCAGAAGAGATAATCCATGTTCGCGTACGTGCTTTGTAACGGAAACAAAGCGGGATTGGTAGGCGTAGATGATAATGCCCAAACTTGTAATGCAGGTGGGCATTCAAAGATTGCATGTGTAATCATTTCCTCGGGTTTCCCACATCGAGGACAGTGGTTATCACATCTCATATGTCTATAATTTAAGATGCTCGTAATAGCCACATGTCTTGTTATCAATTGCCACATAAGATGGCAAATCTTTTGGGGAACCCTGACCTTCTAAGTATGTGCTTGGAGTTTTGTGATACTAGGTTCACATACAGCAGATTCCTCTTCCTTCATCAAGATATTTCGTGCTACCCAGTATCCAGATTTAACTGTCCATTCCTTGTAACCTCCAGCAGTACGTATCCCGGCGATGTGTGGAACTAATGGCCATACTCTTAATGAGTGGTATATCAGCAGCAGCTACATAGTTCTGAAGGCGGCTCTTATCCCAAGTCTTCGTTGTTTGATTAATCAAATCGCTCACTCGCATATTCGGATGCAAAACCGGTGCCAATGGGGTTGTTGGTCTCGCAGGTATAGTAGGGATCCAAGTATCTTCCTAAGCTTTAACGTCATAGCCCGAGTGGACTTTATGTCGAATTTCCAACAATAACAGCTCTCCTCCCGCTGATATACTTGTCCACACATATGATGGGCTACTAGTAGTGATCTGACGCAAAGGCGTACTCAATCTGTAGTACCGGCCTCTCAAAACGCGAGCTACCAGAGAGTCCGGATTTTGTACCAGTCTCCATAACTGTTTTGCTAGTAGCGCTAAGTTGAACTCATGGACCATCCTAAAGCCAATTCCACCTTCTTCTCTGGATAAGCATAATTTGTCCCATGTTGTCCAGTGAATACCCCTTTTTGGGGGAGTTTGAACTCCACCAAAACTGTGGGATGGCACTAGCTAAATTCTCGCAAATCTCCAAGGGGAGAAGAAAGCAGGACATTACATAGGTTGGAAGAGCAAGCAGTACCGATTTTATCATAACTTCTTTGCCCCCTTTAGATAGCCATCGTCCAGTCCATCCATTCACTCTACTTCTCAGCTTGTCCTTGAGGAAGGAAAAGAGCTTGCATTTGGACCCACTGATATCCTCCGCTATTCCTAAGTATGACCCCATTCCTCCTTCATTTTGGATCCCAAGTGTGTTTTTGATCTCCTGTCTCATATCCTGACCGATTCTTTTACCAAACAGTAAAGAAGACTTATCAAAATAAATGCATTGCCCTGAAGCTTATCCATATATCTTGACCACTTTCATTACTTCTTCACATTCACGGGGCACCGCCTTACAAAAGAACATGCTATCATTAGCAAAGAGAAGGTGAGATACCGAAGGGCACGCACGCGTGATGCGCATCCCCGTTATCTTTCCCTGGTTCTCTGCGTAATTTAGAAGGCTAACGAACGCTTCCGTGCATAGAATAAAAATGAAAAGGGACATAGGATCTCCTTGTCAAAGACCTCTCTCTGGGACGATATTCCCTCTTGCTTGTCCATTTATGAGGACCTTGTACTTTACTGATGTTACGCATCGCATTATCATAGTTATCCAGACTTCTGAAAATCCCATCTTTCTCATGGTGGCTTCAATGAAGGACCATTCCATCCTATCATATGCCTTGCTCATATCTGTTTTAAAAGCCATCCTCTTGTTACGGCCACTCGGTTTTGTTTTTAAGGAGGGAACATCTCTTAAGCTATCATAATATTGTCAGATATCTGTCTCCCAGCAAGAAAGGCTAACTGGGTCTCTAAACTCCTATCTAGTGGAAACTTTTTTAATCTCTGGCATAAGACCTTAGAGATAATCTTGTAACTAACATCTCATAAGCTGATAGGGCGTAACTGACTCATCTGATTTAGCTTACGCACTTTAGAAATGAGGCATATGTTGGTATCATTTAGACCGGAAGACACCATTCCTTCAAATAAGAATTGATTAACCATAAGAGTTAAATAATCCTTTACAATATCCCAGAACTTCTGGTAAAACAGCGGTGTCATTCCATCCGGCCTTGGGGCTTTCTCTGAGTGCATCACGAAAAGGGCCGGTTTAACCTCCCATTCGGTGATCGGAGCTGTTAAAGTTTCATTATCTGTTGGCGTAATTGTGGTTGACACTTCAGAGAGTGCCTCCTCTATCTCCTCAGGATTTAATGATTGGAAATGTGTCTAAAGTAACTTGTAGCAATGGCTACCAATCCTTCCTCATCCTTTACAACATTCCCATCTTCATCCAGCAATTGGGTAATCATATTCCTCGCTCTCCTCTGCTTCGTAAGGGCGTGAAAAAAATTAGTATTCCTATCCCCTTCCCTTAACCAGAATACTCTACACTTCTGCTTCCAGAACATCTCCTCCGCCTTAAGAGCGTCGGATAGGTCCTTAATAGCTGCCGCAATCTCCTCAGTAGTCGCATCATTGTTTGATGATAAACGATCTACCTTTTCCTTGAGCTTCTCCATAGTTTTCTCTGAATTCAGATTATGTTGCTTTTTCCATTCACTTAATGCTCGCCAGCAACTTGCAATGTGCTCCATTATACTTGCGCCCGGTGGGAGATCCGGTGATTTCCATCTCTCAAGTATAATTTGCTTGAGCTCTTCGTTATCCAACCATCTCTTATCAAATTTGAAATTTTTTGTTCTCCTAGGTTTCTTTTTAAGAATGTCAGCTAGTACCGGACGATGATCTGATCCCCAGAGTCTCATATATTTCACTCTGGAATGAGGGACCTTCTCATGACAGTCTTCATTCCCAACAGTCCTATCAAGGCGGCATCTAACTGTCGTCCTCCCTGCTCTATTTCCAACCCAAGATAGCATGTTCCCTGTGAAAGGAAACTCCAGCATACCACAATCACTTAACATTTGCCTGAAAGGCAAAAAGAGTTATATGGGTGTTGTCTGCCTCCTTCTTTCTCTTCATGACATGTGATTTCATTAAAATCCCGTATCATAAACCAAGGTCCATTCCTTGTTGTTGAGAACCGCGTAAGACGTTCCCAAACTAAATCTCTTCTTTCTAGTACATGATCCCCATAAACAAATGTTATGTAGACTTTTATTCCATCAATGACTGCCTTAATGTCAATCATTCTGTTATTTGAAAATAAAACATTAACTTGAAATTCATCCATAAGAAATAAAGCTAAACCTCCGCTGAGTCCAAGTGGCTCAACGGTAAATAAACAATCAAATCCTAAGTCGGCCTGAATGTCTTGCAACAGTAGCCTCCTATTCTTCGTCTCATATAGAAACACAAGTCCTGGGCGATGCTTCTGACACATCTCTGTAAGGCGTCGAACTGTGAGGTTGTTTCCAATCCCTCGACAGTTCCAACTGATTGTCCTCATGGATGAAGGTGGAATGAGTTTTTGGAACCCATCAAAACCTCATGTGATGTAGACTCGTCTCTTATCCTCAGTGGCCCTTGTCTAGTGTGCTTCCTAGAATCTCCAGCTTCCCTGGAACCGGACTTTGATCGTTTGCTTGGAGATCCCCTGCAGAGGAACTCAATTTTTTTGTTTTGAATGTCCAAAGGAACATTAGACACACCACCATGTCGTTTACTACGTGTGGATTTCTTTTCAGCTTTTAGAGTCCCTGTGCGTGATGCTTGTAAGTTAGTATTATTTTCTTGAGCCTCCATTAGCTCGACACCTAGAAGATCATCATCATTACGATGGGTTCAAACTCCATCATGTCGTCGCCTTGTTGCTCAATATTATCCATATCATTCAGCGCACCAATCATTTGATCATCTCCATTTAGGTCCTGGACAACCTCATGTGAAAATGACAGAGATTTAGCAACTCCCTTAGTTCGGACTGTTACATAGCTCTCCAAGATTGTGTCATCAGCTGTTGGCGTGACAATCTTACTTGCCAACCGTTTAAGCTCAGGCGCAGTACCATTATGAGTACTCTTACGCAGTACCATTTCCTTATCATTGCTCAGTGAGACGTTTGATGTCGATCTGGATACATGTCCATATGGAACCTTATCTGCTTCATTGTCCCGTGGACCAGATGAATTCTATTCTCCATCATCAGCAGTGATGCCCTTTGATTTTATTCTCCATTGCTGCTCATTTCTCCGGTCATAAAGACCTGAAGTGTGTTGTGCACCACCATGTTTGGTGCTCCTATACTATCATCATGGCGTCGTATTATTCTGTTTGAGTGTTCGTATTATTCTGTCTGAGTGTTCCCTTCCACGCCTATGATCTACCAAAGAATGGTGTCTGGAAGTACCATATCCTTGGTTTCTCACCTGTTTAAAATAATCTTTCAATGTGGCTCAAGCTCAGTGACTGACCTGGAGAATCCGAGAGACTTCACCTGAATCACTATAAGCAACAAATTCATGTGTTGATGGCAGGCCCCGCCCTTAAAATGTTTGGACCGGAAGCATTAAAAAAACATGGACCAATTAATTAAATAAATAATAGTACTAAAATATTAATTATGTTGCTAATCATGTTTGAACCATTCACCTCTCAAAATGTCAACAACAGCATTAACCAACTAAACTATTAAGGACATCATTATTGGTGGTCCTTAAGTTGAGTCCCTTAGCGTAAAATCTCTTAGCTTTACGGGATGTCTCTTAGCGTTTTTAATTAAAAGCTAAGAGACTTTATGTTAAGAGACCCAACTTAAGGACCACCAATAATGATGTCCTAAAAATATTGAAAAAAATTGGTCAAAAATTTTAAATATTTTAACAAGGCCGAAAGCATATGCTTCTAATGTTTCTACCCAAGATCGCTACTGGTCGATGGAAATGGAAAAGTCAAAGAGTTACTGTTGAGACTGTGAACAATTGAGCGATCATGTTTGTTCTTCTCATTGAACACATAAGAGTCCTATGATGGGACTTGGGACAATGATTCTCTACGTTCTAGAGTAAGTAAAGAAGCAATGACAAGAATTGGGACGGAAATTATCTACCTTAGGGAATCATTCTTGAATTATAAATACATGAAACAAGACAAAAAAACAAAGTATTAAATAATTAAAAAAAGTATTAAATAATGTTCTTGAATTTGCAGTGAAATAATACAAAAAGGATCATTCAAACTTCCACACAGAGAACCACTTTCCTCTTCAACGAGGCTCTAGTTCAGTAATGGTCGTGTCACTAATGGAATAAGATACCTGCTCAAATTCAGGCCTGCTACGCGGGAAAAAACTCGGTAGTTGAGGCACTGCTAGAGTGATTGTGTTGCTACTGAGCATCAAAATGATAGTTGATAACATTGGACGGTCGTCTGGATTGTCTTGAACACATAATAACGCAATATGGATGCATCTAGTGACTTCATTATTTTGATTATTCCTTCCAATAGCTGGATCCAACAGCTCTAGTGGGGATCCGTTTCTCCAAAGCCTCCAAGCCTAAACACAAAATGAACATATCAAGAACTACTTTGTCACAATGTTAAACTGTTGAAAGTTGTTGAGGTCTTTATGCTCACATTATTGACCAAGTTTCCAGCAGTACTAGTTTCATCCATCTGGTAGACACTACTGTTTTTCTTTCCACTTATAATCTCGAGAATTAAGACGCCAAAGCTGTAAACATCAGATTTCATGGAGAATTGACCTTGCAATGCATACTCAGGAGACATGTAAGCGCTGAAAAACATACAAGTACAGTTAATATGCAACAGAAAAAGAATTTCACAAACTTTGTGTGCTCTCAGCAATTACAAGCATAACTCACTAAGTTCCAGCAATTCTGTTGGTATTGCCTTGACTTTGATCTTTTCCAAAGATCGTACACAGTCCAAAATCTGAAATTTTTGGGTTCATATCAGCATCCAAAAGAATGTTACTTGCTTTGAGGTCACGATGTATGATTGTGAGACGTGAATCTTGATGAAGATAAAGAATTCCTCTAGAAATCCCACAAATAATATTGTATCGCTGAGTCCAGTCTAGCTGACCTTGCTTCTCAGGGTCTGCACATTCTTATGTATGATCAATCAATCAGTTTAAAATCTGAAGAAGAAACCCTCTAAAATAAATATAAACTATATAAGGTAACGGTACCAAATAGGAAATAGTCAAGGCTTTTGTTTGGGACAAACTCATAGATAAGAATCTTTTCTTCTCCTTCTAAACAGAATCCAAGAAGCCTAACTAGATTCCTATGTTGAAGTTTTGACACAAGAACAGCCTCGTTCCTGAACTCTCTTGTCCCTTGCCCTGACATTTTTGACAATCGCTTCACAGCCACTTCAGTTCCATTTGAAAGTGTACCCTACATACCATTGAGTGAAACAAACATGACCAGTTACTTTTCATAACATATAGAAAAAATGGAAAACATAGACCATCTTACTTTGTAAACCTCGCCAAATCCACCTTCACCAAGCTTATTACTCCTGGAAAAGTTGTTTGTTGCAGATTCAATTGTCTTAAAGTCGTATTGAGATGAATGTGTAATTGAAATGTCATTATCAGCTGCAAAGCAAGGGTGTATAATTATTAGTTATGCTTCATGTTTCAAACAACAATAGCTAAACACAGAAAATACTAACTTTCATTAAGAGCTCTTTGGTATGAGTTTCTCCTCCGACGGAAAACACATCCAAGAACAAGCAGTATTAAGACGCCAACAACAGTTGCAACGGTAATCGCCATGATAACTCCAGCTGAGAGTCCTTTGTTATCTTCCCATAACATAAAAAAAAATGTCATAATGATATATTTCAATTCTTCTTACAATCATTTTTCTCCCTCGTAACTATCATATAACATCATAGCTACAAAATGAGGTCTTTAACATATGATAGTTCCGATGGGGAAATAGATTGTTAACCCCCTTTTCAACTAGAAAACTTACCAGTGTTGATATTGCTAGTCTGATCAACTGCAGGAGGAGGAGAAGCCGCCGTAAAACTAACAAACGAAGCCTTAGAGAATGCATACATCTCCATCCGGAAATAGCAACTTGGCCGCCGGAAACGGATCCCTTGCCTCTTATTACAGCATTGCCGGTTGTAGTAACTTACGCTCTCTCGGAGGCAAGTCCTACAATCACCAGAGGAAAGATCCGGCGTGCATTGCAACAATGCATAGATATTCTGGTAAGGATTCAAGACTGCGATATTAGCTGTGTAATAGTTATCACTAGAGGATGGTGTGCTTTTAGATGTGGATGCTGCATCAACCATACGAACATATAAGTCTTCCCATATCTCCGTGAACTGTGTTAGATCTGAGGTTGCATTTGCACCGTTGAGGTTACTACTAGCTGGAATTAGTTCTAAAGATCTTAAGAAAGAAATGTTGGAGTAGCGCACATAGCAAAGCGTGGGACCACCTGGCCATGAATACGCTTCTTTTTGGTTTGGACAACTCTGTATCAAAGCATCAGAGGCGGACTTGATACAAGTAGAACAGTCAGCCATGTCTGATCCTGGGATGCACATTCCTGCGTAGATACGGTTCGGTTCTTGTCCGATGGAGACGTTGTAGAAGAGACCCTTTTGAGCCGTGACGTTGGAAGGAAGATAAGAGAGGATGAGATGGCGGTTTGCATCGTAGGTACCGTTGGGCGTGAAAAACCCATTGTTGGAACATGTTTCTTCTGAAAAAGAAGCATTAGCACCGAAGCTTATGAGGACAAAACAGAGGATTGAACACAAACTCATCAGCTTCATTTTTTTTGTTCTTTGTAAGATGATATTGCCAACCGAAGTTTCCCTCCCAATATTTATAACGTTGTATTCGTTAACTTGTCAAAAGTCACAAGTCAATAGTAACGTTGAAGTTTCAAAAAACTTGACACAAATGATACTCCATGGAGAAGGACCACCAATGTGTCTGTCTTTGGTTTGACAAATAAGCCAGTTTTGGTTATATCTAGTTTGGAGCAGACCTTTTGTTAATTGGACGAAACGGAGTAGCTATGAACCACTAGCCTGAGCGACAAACATTAGCAACTGAGTCTAAACAGACAGATGAAAACCTTTTCTGTGTTTTCTGTTTTATGAGTAATTATTGAATTTGTGTAGACAAAGTTTTAGTAAATATAGTTTAGTTATAATGTTTAAAGTTCTGATCAAGTTAAGATAAAATAAAATTGTAATATACCAAAATTTTTATAATTTAAAATGTAACTATATTATTTTTATTTTTATTTTTTGTCATTAAAACAACTGAGTTCATGTATATGGTTAGGTATGGTCATTACATTTTCTTGAACACATAAGAGTCAGCTATTGGTTGCATTTCATCATCTCGCTTCTTGATACATTCTTTATGACCACTGAATCCATCCAGCTATCTTTATGATAATGTTATAACGCATTCGTCAATCATCTGGTTTCGCAACCTTATAAATTATCTCGTTCTTGAATTCTTCTCCTCCTTGCCTGAACATATGCCGATCTTTTGGACTTCTGCTGAGAATCTAGGAATACACAGGACATATGGATCGGATGTTCTTTATGGATATAGTTGAAAAGTAAAAACATTTTTTTAGCAACGAAAAGTAAAAACATATATATATATATATATGTATATTTCGTAAATGACTATGACTTACAACTATATTTATATGTAACCTCTTGTGTGTTTGTTATTGTTACCGTCTTCTTATACCATGAAGACAAATCGAATTGTTTATGATATTATGCAGATATTCGCAAGTATTAGGAGTTCAACATGAACTCTTTTGGAAATGATACACTTGATGGATACTTATCAATAGTCCTGGGCATTCGAATATTCGGTTCGGTTTCGGATAGGAACCAAATATATCTAATAAATCATTCTTATATCCAATAGGTACTTATGAGATTTCGGTTTGGTTTTGATACGGTTCCGAATACCCGTTTAATATGTTAATCACACATACATATACAAAATATATTAGTTAACATGTTAATTTAAATGGCCTAGTATTTATGGTTTAAGTATTCGTCAATCCAAAAGAGTTTGAGTCAATAAAATGTTAATTTTATAAGTTTTTATTGTATTTTAATATAGAAATACCATATACATTTGGATTTTTAACATAAAAACCCCTCAACTAAGTTTGTTTTGGGTAAAAACCCCTAAACTAAGTATTTAATGAAAAAACCCCCAAACTAACTTTATTTAGTGAATTAAACCCTCGCCGGTCATAATTACATGTACTACCGGTAAATCTTCAGTTTAGAGGTTTTATCATTAAACATAAAAATCAATAAAATTCAAAATATAATAACATTATCTAAAAATTCGTAATTTTAATTTTCAGATAAGAAATCACACTTATATTTACAAAAAAAATTAAAATGCTAGTTTTGAAAATTAAAATTACGAATTTTTAGATAATGTTATTACATTTTGATTTTTTGATTTTTTTATTTTTTGATTTTTTTTTTTATGTTTAATGATAAAACCCCTAAACTAAAAATTTACCGGTAGCACTGGTAATTATGACTGGCGAGGGTTTAATTCACTAAATAAAGGTAGTTTGGAGGTTTTTTCATTAAATACTTAGTTTAGGGGTTTTTATCCAAAACAAACTTAGTTGAGGGGTTTTTATGTTAAAAATCCTATATATTTATAATATGAGAGAATAGATAAAAGATAACGTGATATGGTGGTAACAATGTTCTCACTCTTTCTTTCTAATCTGGGTTCAAGTAGTATTGATGCCATTTTTTCTTATATTAAAAAGTTTAACCTTGTTTTTTGGATATACGGACACCCGTTCGGTTTCGGTTCGGTTCTGGTTCCGGTTTTATTTTTTGGATATAGAAATATAGGAACCATTCGGATATTTGAAATTCTAGTTCAGTTTTTCAGCTCCGGTTGTTTTGTTCAGGCCTACTTATCTGTTCACGTGTTGAATGTTCTGTCTTAAAAATTTCCCTTTGAACAGGTGAATCATGCATAGTCTATTTTTTGATACTTTGGTTTCCTCTTGTAGTGTGTGATAAGAGACATTATTAGGACTGAACACAAACAGAAGTGACGTGGCGTTAATTTATTGGTGGTAGTGTTAAATGAAATTTGAAAGAGAGAAGAATGAAATATGAGACTTCTTATCAATCCTAAATGAAGCTTTGCTGGAGATAATAAAGGAGTCGAGCTAGAGAGCTTTGGTTTTTACACTACTAAAAACAAGGCATATTCTAACAGAGACTCCGAAGAACAACGAAATCGTCGGACGAAAGGGACGATTTTCCGACGACATACCGACAAACATGTAAAACTCGAGTTTGTCAGAAATTCGTCGGAATATTCCGACGAATTTCCGAAAAAACAAAGCTCGTAGAAAACGTTCGACGAAATTTTGATGACGGCCCGATAAACAATATTACGTCAGAAGTTCGTCGGTATATACTGAGGAAATTTCGACGACATTTTTGATTGTTGCCAACAAGAATATGACCATTTTATAGCCGTTTGATATTTAAAAAAAAACGACGAAATTCCGACGAAATTAAAAATTTCGTCGAAATACCATCGGATTACCGTAAGCAATTTCCTATAAATACAGCCTCTCCTTATTCACCTCATTCACTCTTCACTCTCTCTTTACTCATTATAAATCCGAAAGAAAAATGTCTTCTGGAAATTATTTTCGTTCTTGGATGGATAAACCTCATATGGATCCAAACACCAAATTGCTTATGGATGAATACTTGGAAGGAATTGGAGAATTCATGAGGCTTGTTCAACAACAACCGGAAGAAAATACTGGTATTTTAAGATGTTCCTGCTCTTCTTGCAATAATAGTAGGATTATAAAGGAATGGGATATTTGGTCACATTTATATTTGAGAGGGTTTACACGGAATTATAAGATTTGGTATCTTCACGAAGAAACTGGTTATGGATATGGTAGTACTAGCGAACCTCATCCTGTTGATAGGGTAGAAGAACCTAGAATTGTTGTAGATTATAGTGTTCGTCTTGAGCAGATGGTACATGACCATTATAGAGGGGAAGAACCCAATGCAGAGTCTAAGAGATTTTTTGATTTGTTGGATGCAGAAAGACAGCCTTTGTGTAAAGGTTGCAGAGATGGTCATTCACCCTTATCATTTGCAACTAGATTGATGGGTATTAAGACATATTAGAATTTGGCTGAAGAATGCGTGGATGCGACTGCTGATTTTATTAAAGATGTTTAACCAGAGGATAATCTTGCACCGGATTCATACTACGAGGTTCAGAAACTTGTAGCGGGTCTTTGTTTACCGTATCAAGTGATAGATGTATGTATCGACAACTGCATGATCTACTGAATGTTTTTTTTTAACTTTCTGAATTTTTTTTTCAATATTAGTTTGTGTAAACTTAATTTCTATAATATTATTAGTTTTTAATTTCAAATTAAACTTATTTACTAATTTTTTTAAAAAAATAAAAAATAAAAATTCATTATTCATATATATAAAAATATGTAATTTTAAATAGAAATAAACTTCCGACGACGGATGTTCGTCGGTATATTCCGACGAACCATTTCGTCGGAATATACCAACAAAATGGTTCGTCGGAATATACCGATAGATTTTCTTGGAAACGACAGACTAATTTCCGATGATGACTTCCGTCGAAGTGTCGTCGGTAGTTCATCAGAATACCCATCTCTAGGAATTCGTCAGAATTCGTCGGAATTTCTGACGGATATTCGACGAATATTTTTTTTCCGATTAAATGATACCGACGACTTTTTTCGTCAATGTATGGTTTGTCGGAATATTTTGACCAACATCCGTCGTCGGAATATACCGACAAAATAGTTCGTAGGAATATATCGATGGATTTTTTTTTGGAAACGACCGACTAATTTCTGATGATAACTTCCGTCGAAGTGTCGTCGGTAGTTCGTCAGAATTCCTATCTCTCGGAATTCGTCAGAATTTGTCGGAATTTCTGACGGATATCCGACGAATTTTTTTCCCGATCAAATGATACCGACGATCTTTTTCGTCAATGTTTCATCGTAATATGTCTATTCTGACGGACCGACAGTTTTGGCCGTCGGTATCCGTCTGTTTTCTTGTAATGTTACT
Organism: Eruca vesicaria subsp. sativa; assembly: GCA_932364175.1. Lineage (NCBI taxonomy): Eukaryota > Viridiplantae > Streptophyta > Magnoliopsida > Brassicales > Brassicaceae > Eruca > Eruca vesicaria. The sequence continues at coordinate 45,349 of CAKOAT010059822.1, read as the reverse complement.
TTTTGAAGAACTACAGAGCTGTATTGTGTTGAATAAGGTTTTTGAGGTTGAACAAGTCGGAAACGTGATTGTTAGATTAAAGTTGGGTAGATTATAGTAATTGATCAGTGTTAATTTACAGGTCTGAAGTCTTGTTAATCTGATCAAACAAAGAGTGTAAATTGTGTAACAGATTTCTAATAAATAATAAAAAAAACAACCCAAATTGAACGATTTGGTCACTGATTCTTTTTGTTCAACTAATTTTCTGTGTTTTCTTTTTCTACAAATGTTATTGATGAGACCCAAGAAAATACAACTTTAGCCAAAAATTAATAAGAAAATAATCTTCCGATCCTTTAATAATTCATCTAAAGCCCAACTCTAAAACACTAAACAAGCTCACAATTGATATCATACAACCCGTAGATTTCTAGTGCAACAACTTTTCCCCTCAAACAACTAGGGGTAGGGCCCCCTCAAACAATTGGGGGTAAAGCTGGGCACAAATACTCGTTACCCATTTTAAACTTGTTACTCATTTCGTATTTGTCCCGTAAACAGAAGTATTTTCATAATCAAGGAAAGTAACAAGTTAGCAAATTTGATTACTTGTAAGTCTAAACCAAGTAATAAGTCTTAAATTTATTGTAGCTACTTGATTCGTTTTGACCGTTACTTAATTTTCAAAATATTATATAACATTTACATTGTTATTTCAGTTAATTTAATACTTATATAATATATCAAACATATAGAATAAAATAATTATCTCTTTTTTTATCAAATTATACGTTATATTATCTCACATTTGATTGTAACATAAAAATCAAGCAAATTTTCTTGTTGTAAATAAAGACAATCACCTAATTTTAAAATCATTGAAATGAAATTTCTATTTTATGAGTTCAAATACAAAAAAAAATACTTTAGATAACCAAGTACAAGTACATTAAGTTACTTGCAACTTGCAAGTATCTCATATATGAACGAATACTTGTTTAATCAAGTACTTGGTATTAAGAAGTATAAGTACAAGGCAAATTTTTTAATACTCGAACGGGCAAGTCGAGTTACATATATAGCAAAGACTTCGAGTATTTGCACCGTGCCCAGCCCTAACTAAGAGTACTTGTTTTGCCACGTCATTGCTATTCTCGTTGGGCCAGCTCAGCTGTGAGGCTTTCCGCAAATTTTTCTTTTAGAGCATGACTAATTCCTTGTAATTCAGGTGAGTTTACTGTTAGTCCATAATTCACGTAATTCAAAAACTGGTTTCAATTAGCGTAAGCGCTTCATAGATGGTTTGCACCAAACTATATAGAACCAAAATCGATTTATTTGTCAAACCAAAGACAGACACTGACACATTAGTGGTCCTCTCCGCACGTTTTTTCATCAATAGAGTATCATTTGTGTCAAGTTTCTGGGTCCACATTTGAAACTTCAACATTACTATTGACTTTGACTTTTGACGAATTCAACGTTAGGAACACTCGGACAGAAACTTCCTTTTCATGTTTAAGAAATTACGAACAGAAGCGTGTCTACTAAAGAACAAAGACTTTGCTTTCGCAATACCTATCTTACAAAGAAAAAAAATGAAACTGATGAGTTTGTGTTCAATCCTCTGTTTTGTTCTCGTAAGCTTCGTCGCTGCTTCTGTTTCAGCACAAACATGTACGAACGATAGAGTTTTCACGCCAAACGGTACCTACGATGCAAACCGCCGTCTTATCCTTTCTACTCTTCATTCCAACGTCACGGCTCAAAAGAGCCTCTTCTACAACGTCTCCATCGGACAAGAACCGAACCGTATCTACGTAACTGGGATGTGCATGCAAGGATCAGATCCAGTTGACTGTTCTGACTGTATCAAGACCGCCTCTGATGGTTTGTTACAAAGATGTCCAAACCAAACAGAAGCGTATTCATGGCCAGGTGATCCCACGCTTTGCCATGTTCGCTACTCCAACACTTCTTTCTTAGGAACTTTGGGTCTAAGTCCCCGTGCTAGCATCACCAACGGTGCAAATGTAACCTCGGATCAAACAGAGTTCAAGAAGATTTGGGAAGACTTGGTGGTTCGTATGATTGATGCAGCATCCTCTAGTGATAGCCATTACACAGCTAATACCGCAGCCTTGACAACTTTCCAAGAAGTCTATGCAATGATGCAATGCACGCCGGATCTTTCCTCTGATGATTGTAAGACTTGCTTGAGGCGGAGCGCAAGTGAGTACTCCCAGCCGTGCTGCAATACGAAGCAAGGAACTCGTGTTGTGCGTCCAAGCTGCTATTTCCGGATGGAATTGTATTCGTTCTCCAAGGCTTCTTTTGTTAATTTTACGGCCGCTTCTCCTCCTCCTGTGGCTGTGCCACAACCTGCACATGATCAGTCCAACACGACCGACAATGGTAAGTTTTCCAACTGAAAAAATAATTATTGAACCAACGAGGAGTTGACCTAGTAGCTTAAGCTCATGGATCATCTCTAGTAGGGGTTCGATTCTTGTTGGAAAGGACTACATTTAAAATAGTTTGGGTTTTTTATTAAGGGATGTACATTTAATCATTGAAAAATAAGATTGCAAAAAGAATCCAAATATTTGACATTGGTTTTCTTTTTAATGTTAGAAGATAGCAAAAGACTGTCAACTGGAATTGTCGTGGCTATTACCGTTGCAACTGGTGTTGGCGTCTTGATACTGCTTGTTCTTGGCTATGTTCTATGCCAGAGGAGAAACTCATACCAAAGAACTCAGTTTGAAAGTTAGTTTCTTGTTTGTTTAACTCTTGTTGTTGGATACTTGTAGTATAAATAATTATACACCATTGCTTTGCAGCTGATAGTGATATCTCAACTACACATTCATCACAATACGACTTTAAGACAATTGAAGCGGCAACAAACAACTTTTCCAGTAGGTATAAGCTCGGTGAAGGTGGATTCGGAGAGGTTTACAAGGTAAGTAGATCTCTGTTTACCATTTTTCCAAGTTACTATATGTTATGAAAAAATAACCAATGGTATGTAGGGTACACTTTCAAGTGGAACTGAAGTGGCTGTGAAGCGGCTGTCGAAAATGTCAGGACAAGGGACAAGAGAGTTCAGGAACGAGGCTGTGCTTGTGTCAAAACTTCAACATAGGAATCTAGTTAGGCTTCTTGGGTTTTGTTTAGAAGGAAAAGAAAAGATTCTCATCTATGAGTTCGTCCCCAACAAAAGTCTTGACTATTTCTTATTTGGTATGGTTTCCTTCTATATTTTTTATTTTATTTTAGATGGTTTCTTCTTTAGATTTTAAACTGATTGATTGATGGTATATGCAAATGTGCAGACCCTGAGAAGCAATGTCAGCTAGACTGGACTCAGCGATACAAGATCATCGGAGGAATTGCTCGAGGAATTCTTTATCTTCATCAAGACTCACAGCTCACAATCATACACCGTGACCTCAAAGCAAGTAACATCCTCTTGGATGCTGATATGGTCCCAAAAATTTCAGATTTTGGACTGTCTACCATATTTGGAATAGAGCAAACTCAAGGCAATACCAACAGAATAGCTGGAACTTAGTAAGTTATGCTCATAATTGCTGAAAACATATACAGTTTTTATTCTATTGAGTATTAACCATACTTGTATGCTTTTCAGCGCTTATATGTCTCCTGAGTATGCAATGCAAGGTCAATTCTCCATGAAATCTGACATATACAGCTTTGGAGTCTTAATACTTGAGATTATAAGTGGAAAGAAAAACAGTAGCGTCTACCAGATGGATGAAACTAGTACTGCTGGAAACTTGGTCAACAATGTGAGCATAAAGACCTCAACAACTTTCAAAAATTTAACATTATGACAAAAGGGTTCATTATATGTTCATTATGTATTAGGCTTGGAGGCTTTGGAGAAACGGGTCACCACTTGAGCTGTTGGATCCAGCCATTACTAGGAATAATCAGAGTAACGAAGTCACCAGATGCATCCACATTGCACTCTTATGTGTTCAAGACAATCCAGAAGACCGTCCAATGCTATCAACTATCATCTTGATGCTTACTAGCAACACAATCACTCTACCAGTGCCTCAGCTACCGAATTTCTTCCCGCAGAACAGGCACCAACTTGAGAAGGTATCTGAGGCATTTGAATCAAGTCGATCTACTGGAAAATCTGTTGGTTATTCTGTTAGTGATTCGTCCATTACTGATTTAGAGCCTCGTTGAAGATGGAAGTATTTTTCTTGTGAATTCTGTTTCTACTGTATCTTCCTATTATGTTTTTACTTTTTCCCACGTCCCGGAAACAACAATTCTGTAATGTCGAACACTATTTTTTTGGTAAAAAAGATCCAACATTATTTCTTAATTATAAGTGTTGCAAAATTCATGCTTGTCTGATCTCAGCTTCATAGTCTTGCCAAATTCCATCAAACTATGTCTAAATTCATCTTACATCTTATATATGTGAAGTATCTGACTCTGGTTTAAGTAACAAACGAAACAGAGAGTTATTTTCACCACTTGGCCAGGGATGTTGTTCAGACAGTTCTTGATAAGTCCATCTGCAGTGGTACTAACGCAATTTGAGAAATCTTTCTTCTTTCAGTACCTGGAGTACACATCGCTAGAGCATTAAACCTTTTCCAATCCTGGCCAAGAGAAGCCTTGAAGAAGATGCTATTTTGAGTAATATTAGAGAAGATAAGAGAGGAGACGTTTCTTGTTAAAGAATGATGTTTGGTCTGAATGATCATTCGTCCAAGCACTATACATCATCTTTTTATAAGAATCTGGCATCAATGGCCAAGGTATGTGTTCCTCAAACTAGATCCTGGTCTTCTCTAGGCTGGTCCGTGTAAGAGACTGTTGCATTATACATCATCTTTTTAAATGTTTGCATCATCTTCCGAGTAAAGACTTTGTATATGAATCTGAACACGTTCTCTGCAATATACAATCATCATTTATTTCGAGTTTCTGCCAAAACACTCAAGAAACCAAGAATCGCCGCCTAAGCTTAGAGATGTCCCTGATTAAGAAAAGATTACCACACTATATGTTCACAATTTATTGACATCTCTGAATATTTGGACGAGAATACATAAACAAAAGTTTGTATATAGCACTCTTTTGAAGTTGTGTGATTAACTTTAAGGATGTATTTTCTTGGATTGTCTTGGCTCAGGAGGTCCAATGAACAAATCAGTCTCCACTTCCATATTGTCATTGCCATCCGTGTTCACTTCTGATGATGTTAAGGTTGATGATGATGATGCTACTACTATTGCTCCCATTCCACTCAACTTTTTATTTACAAAATTCACCAAAATTCTTAATCACAATACCTTTTTTTTTTCATGATAGTAGTATCATTTATGACTAGAGAAAAAGAAAGTGTGTACCTTCTCATTCAGTTCTTTGTTTTCCATAATGAGATTCCTCTCCTACGATTTTGACAAGGAGCAGATAATTTTTCTTACTTGAAGTATTCAAAATCGAAACAGAATATAATTATTTAGGTAACTATAAAAATATGTACACACATAATATACGGAGAAATAAGGTGATGGTGAATTTTGTTGTACCTCTTCCTTCAACTTCTCAATTTCTTCACGGAGTAATTGGTACTGAAAATAGTTGAATATATAAAGAGATGTCAGCTAAAAATTCCATTAGTCAATATAATTAATGAATAGACCTTTTCATTTACACTACATGTATTGCATTGTAGATTCTCTTTACTGCAGTATTATCTTGAGGATGATAATATGCCATGCAACCCATGCCCATGGACATCAATGATATACTCAGGCATGAAACGTCCAAAGACCTCTATGTCATAGCATGTTAAATGCTTTTTTTTGTCAACCTAGCATGCTAAATGTTTAACTGAACAACATGTATTGTTTCAGTGACGTTTGCAGAATAATAAACAAATAAAATTTGGAAATTTGTTTTTTGGGAAATTGGGATGATATATAATTGAAAAGGAAAAACATGAACATTTAAAATTAACTAGAATTTGACATGTGGGTCTGCACGGATGTTTATTTTATTTTATTTTAAATCAAATATGATTGGTTATCTTTTTTAAATGTACTTATACATTGGTATTCCTTCAAGTTTGGGTATCCATTAGGGTTCAGTTTGGATCTGTTCGAATTTCGGATTTTTGAGTTTGAAGAATCGAACTTTATTCATATATTTATAAATTTCTGTTCAAATTCGATTCGTATTGTTGCGGAGTCAATTCAGATTCAGATAATCCATTTGAGTTATTTTAAAATTTTTAATGCATATATACTTTAATTTTCTCAAAAATTTAAAATAAAAGTTAATATATAATGAATTTGAAGAACATATGACAAAATACTTAAGTTTAACATAAAAATTAGGTTGATTTGTATATTTAGATTGAGAATCAATATATATTTTACGTATTTTTGTTGATTTGAGTATTGTTTAGCTGTTTACTTTTGATTATTGTATATATTTTCAAGTATTTTGAACAATTCAAATATTTTATACTTTTGGAATATTAAATCTAAAAATAATTACTATATTAAGTATATAATACAAATATGATTCATATATATTTAGATAACCATAATATTTCGGTTTAGATCAGGTTTAGTTCCATTTCTCTAGAAACCAAAACTTTGAATCTATTTAAATATTTAACCAATTTTGGTTTGGGTTTCATACTATGTTCTTCGGATTCGAGAATGGGTTTCATACTACTGTTCGAGAATGGGTTTCATACTACCGTTCTTCGGATTCGAGAATGGGTTTCATACTACTGTTCGAGAATGGGTTTCATAAACTGATGAAACCCAATTTTGGTTTGGGTTTAGATCGGGTTCAGTTTGGTTCTTCGGATTCGAGAATCCTAGTTTTATCCTAACCCTTTTGCATAATAACATTTTTGGATATTCACCATCAAAATGATATAATATGTAATTCACTTTTTGTATAATAACTTTTTTGATTCTCTCCACAACTATTTAATTAATTTATATATGTCTAGTTTTTTTATTTTTCAATAGTTATCTAAATATATTGTATACATTTTGATTTTATATAATTTAAATCTATAACAACATATGTTATATTCAGTTGATTTTATATGTAATTTAATTTGCTATCAGTTAAATACATACCAATAAAAACTCACAAAATTTTCACACAAAATTTATTATGAAATAACAATTTATAAAATCTCACAAAATTTATTATAAAATATTAACCTTAACCCAATTTATGCAGAGATTGAGAATGGTGTGATACTTGCATTGGTCAACATTCCTATTTAGTGATGTTCTTGTCAATTAAAATTTGAGGTTATGCAATAGTTCTGATTTTTAACGTTAATTCAGTTATATGTTGGCACTTGATTAAACAATATAATATTGGTTTATTAATAGATATAACCCACTTTATGCAGAGATCGCGACTGTAATGCCACGAAAGAGGAAACCCTTATGATTTGAAACTTTGAGAGATATAAATTAAATTATTGGATAAGTAATGTTAATCGTTTGTTATTCTGTTTGTGAAATAACGTGAAATCTTAACAATATAATTAGTAAATTAAAGTTGTTGAGAAAAATATCAGTGGTAAAAACTGTAAATACTAAGAAAAACATAAGGGTAAATTTTTATTTGCACTTCACTTTTTATAGATTAGATATTCTAATGCAGAGATCGCGACTGTAATGCCACGAAAGAGGAAACCCTTATGATTTGAAACTTTAAGAGATATAAATTAAATTATTGGATAAGTAATGTTAATCGTTTGTTATTCTGTTTGTGAAATAACGTGAAATCCTAACAATATAATTAGTAAATTAAAGTTGTTGAGAAAAATATCAGTGGTAAAAACTGTAAATACTAAGAAAAACAAAGGGTAAATTTTTATTTGCACTTCACTTTTAATAGATTAGATATTCTAAACCACATATTTGAATGATCCTAATTTCATTTATCAGTGGAAATAAAAAGTTAATGTATGTATGAATGAAACCGATATTTTAACTTTTCATGATATGTGTGTTTTTTTAGATAAGATTACCTTCTTGGCTCTTATCCTGGTCAAGCCTCGATCCAACTGATTCTCTAACTGGCGCAGCTCTTCAATAGAACATACATCAATACCTTCTCCGAGCAACTTTCTGCAATTATTCTACAGCTGAAGGATCTCACATTTCCCAAATCGCATAAATAAACAATTGTATTTTAAGATATTATAAGTTCTGAACCGTTTAGATATCTCAAGCTGCTCAATCTTTTTTGTCAGGCTATATGTTTCGCCTCTTGCTTGCTGCAAAGTAAGTAGTATAGTCGGTCAAACATTTAAACACAGATAAATAATCTTTATGGAAATTTATTCATCCACACTAAAATTGATCCATCCACACTATTAAAACCCAAAAAAAATGGATGACAATTCATTTTAATCATAATTAAAATCAAATATTGGAAAAGAGTTTTAACTACCTGAGAATCAGCATCATCTCTCTTATGGTTAATTCCAATTTCTTTGACACGTCTCTGATACCGTTCTATTGTTTTTGTTATACTGAAATAATCAAAGAAGTGAAAATGTTGAATCAAATTGTATTCCTTTTCAGTTCACCTTCCAACAAGCAAAATAACTATACATACATTTTGTATATGTCCTATAGGCTGATTTGGACATGCTCAGATCGAAAGTAAAATATCTATGCGAGCATCTCATCATTTTTACTGGCATTTAACTTTACTTATGTATGTATAGATGCACATGGACATGCTCAGATCGAAAGTAAAATGAATAAGCTTTACCTATTTAATAAATCATTAAGCAGTGCATTAACAACTATGTTTCTGTGGTTAACAATGCCTAGTTAATTGTGTTTAACCTCTCTTGGTTTTGCTCAAAAGACACTTAATTACACGTAATTCGTTTAAGTGCTTAATCACTTTACTCTATGCTTGATCATCATAAATTAATTAGCAGAAAAAAAATCAGTATAGCTATAAATATAAACAAAAGTGAACGGAACCATAGAAAATACTAATATAGTTATGATCTACCCACATGGGCTGACTCCTTCAGTGCCATTACTTAAGTAAAGCGTTTGTGGGTGAAAAGTGAAGCAAAATGTTTCTTTGTGCCACATTTTGACAAATTTATCTATAGATGTACTATACCATGCATCAGAATACACATATATACAAAAAAGTAATAACAAATGTTGATAACTTACATATATAATAGACTACAAATGCATTTATCATGTATTCGCCATGCCTAAACGGGTCTGTTCACACATAATGAGTGATCCCTCCATAAATTCAAACGCATTACTATAGTTTATATATTCTATTAGATGTATAGAAAAATATTACAAAACCAAACTTACACACACACACTTGTATATTATATATATAATATATAGAGAGAGAGACTCATCGACACATGTCTAAATAAGGTAACTTATCGTTGCTTCCAAGTATGGCGTTTATAGCCTAATTCATGAACATTCTAATAACACACATATATAGGCCTAATTTGAGCAACTAATGAACAGTATGCGCAAAAGTCACACGCATTTATATATATATATATTTCCACATAACTGACTAGATACCTATCATTGACTTTTCTTTGTTATAAATGGATATTCCATTATAAAAAGATCTCACTAGAGAGAGAGAGTGTGTGTGTGTGAGTCTGATAGATCAACTCATCTACAGCAAGAAGTGTATGGCTCACAACAACCACTCATATATACACATAATAAGATCATAGGTTGCAGTGCCATGTAAATCTGATTACTACACTAACTAGAATCCTATAAAAAGTACTCAATTTTTCTTCTCTGATCTACTTTACTTCTTAATAACAAAAGTCACCATTGAACCATTCTCTATCATGACTTTGACAATCACGTAATCAATTCAAATCCAATGATTCTCTAAATTAACCACTAATCAAATCAGTCATTGTAAATTGATTATAGCACTAGTAGTGTCGATAAGCAAAGAAAGGGAGGATAAGAAAGACATGAATAGTACCTAGAGCTAGAGAACTCATAGAGTTTTGATGTCGGAGAGAAGATAATCAAAGCAACTTCAGCATCACAAAGGACTGATAACTCGAAAGCTTTCTTCAAAAGTCCATTTCTTCTCTTGGAGAAAGTCACTTGCCTGCTCGTTGCGTTCTCTATCCTCTTCATTTCCGTCTTTCCCCTCACCATCCTTTAGTTTCTTATTTAATCTAAGATACAAATCTTCTGCTTTAAATCAAACCAAATAAAGAAAGAAAGGATCTATATAGCTAAATAAAACGAATAATATATATAATTAAAATTAATACGATGGTTAGACATAGATTAAAATTTTCTCAAGGACATCAACAGCAACAACAACAAGAATTGAAAGAAAAAAATCTTTAATTTGACTTTTAGAAAAAGGAAACAATTAATAGAAAATGGATCAACGAAAAACTAAAGAGAGATTGCGAGATTTACCCTCTTTGTATGTGTATGCTCTTGGATTGATGTGTCTCTATATGTGTATATTTCTTTGTATATGTGGCTGGAAAGAGAGATTCAAAAAAGAGAGAGAGAGAGAGAAGAGATTTCGGGAAGAGGTTACAGATTGCTGCGAACTTCCTAGAAACCCTAGATTTATGATGAAGATGGGAGAGAGAGAAAACATTTAAAAAAAAATTGAGAATAGCGTTTTTTATTATTTTTCCCTTTTTTAATTAAATTTGCCATTTTATCTTATGCCTATAGGAGTCTATAACCTAGACCAGTAGACCTGGTTCATTGAGGCACTGATACATTGCACTCTTTATTTTTAGAAATAGCATTACGTAATATCTTTCTTCTTTTGGTAAAAAACTTCAAATTAAATTAAAGGCCAATATATATATAAAATAAAATAGGTGCAATTATTCTGGCCAAGGAAAGAATAAGTTCCAATACGATGACAAGTTTAAAGTATCAAATGATTTTTTTTTCATTTTTTTTTATATTTAGTGGTAACCAAATTATAATACTACAACTCGTACGATGCGTCGATGCGTACAAATAAATATATATTTGGCTATTATGAAACTGTTGGTGTAGTTGCAGATTTACTATCTCCTCAACTTGTAGAGTAAAGCATATCGGAAGTAAATGTGATCCGATAAAAAGGTACTGGGAGGAGATCTTGACACGTGTCCTTGTGAACTGACAACCTATGGATCCGGTGTCCGTCAAAGTGGGTTTGACCAGTTCATCGGTGGACAACCAGCATCCCTGTCGGTTGCCAGCTCCTCTCGGACAAAATGTGCTCAATAATTTTCTCGCACGCACCTTCAGATATCCGTAGAAATATAAAAACCAACGAAAGAGTGAGAGATCTTTGAATAAAATATGTAAAAGTTTTTAAGACAAAAAGTTACTGAAACAGTTCTGTTCACATTTAAGTACGCGTGGATAGATCTGACCAGGAGTAATAATATTGTTACCAACAACGTGAAGGCATAGTGGTTACAAATAATTACCTTTTTGGTCTATGTAGGTGTAACCTTTTCTACAAAAGATGGTACAAGTTATAGAACATCAGTAATGTTAGCAACCATATGAATTTCTGAATCAAAACAGAAATATATTAATATTTCACTATTTAATTATATTTTACTTCTTCTAATTCGTGAATCATTATGTATATAATATGTGGCAATTGAGCTTTCACAAATATACCAAAAAATTCAGACAACAAATAAATCCCTAATATTATGGTATATTATCCGCAAGTTTACGGAGATATAAGCACGGTTTTTAACTTCAAAGTTATTAGAACTGGTTGTATTATTACTTTTAATAATTATAAATTATTTCATGATTATAATATGCGTTTGAATTTACTGGGTATTGTAAACACTACAAAATTACAACAATAAAGTAACTCCACATCTATACCATAGGTCCATAGTGTTGAGGATCAACGTAGGGAGAAACAATCGTCAAATGAAATATATAGCTTTACTACTATCATGTACTCTTGGTTTACAGATGAAGATTCCGTAGTTGTAAACAGAACTTTAGTTACTTTAATCGTGTGATAAACAATAATGCATCCGTACAACCATGCTTGTTATATAACAGCGACCATACTTTCATCTCCGTGACACACCAACCAGATAATATCACGTGGCAGCTCAGCCTCTTTGTTTGATTAGCTTCTTACCATCATACTTTATTCATTTTCTATTATTTTAATTATTTTTAACCAAATAACCAATCTGCATAAGCAAGTGGTTATCCACTATTGGATGCTTTTCATTATAGTAATGGTCTATTTAAGTGACATTTGCAGTTGTTAATATTTTCATATCTCGGTACAGGTGTCGCACGCTAGGAGGACCACTTTCTTTTCATTAGTTTGTTTGTAGTTTTCAAAGTAGTTTTTGGATTTTGATTTTCTAAAAACTGTTTTTTACCCAATCATGATTTTAGCAAAGTAGATTTCCTAATTTTTAGGGAAACTAGTTTTTTCTTGTTTTCTTGTTTTGTGCTTAAAAACTAGAATCCACATTTTTCTGGTTTTTGCTCACGTGAAGCATTTCTTTTCTTTTCTTTATTTTGTTTTGCTAAAAATATCTTATTTTTAGAAAACATCTACTATATGTGGAAGCTACATTTAGGTGATGATAATCTTTTTAAAAACTTAAGTTTTTGGAGTTTGTTTAGATAAGTCAATTTTATATTTATTTAATTAATATCTTATGCTATAAATTTATATAAACTTAATTTAATTTGTTAGTTATAATTATTATACATTTATTACATTTTAATTTTTCTTTTATTTAAAATTGAGCTATTACTTTCCATGTTGAAATATCAGAATTACATAAATCTATTATTTTATCATATTTTATAAATATATTAACTAATTTTTTTATAATATATAATTATTAATTATCTAAAAGTACATGTTACTTTAAAATCAATTTATTTATTTTTATTTGTTTTAAAAAATATATATTTAAACAAAAACCAAATCTGTGTTACTTAGATTTTTAGCAATTTTTTCATGTTAGTTTTTGTATTTGTTTTTAGAGATTTTTATATAATAGCAATTTGCATGTTTTATGATCTCTTTTCTCGTTATATATACATATTATACTATACATGTGTGTGTACATTTTAAATCCCTATACTTATCTAAAATATAATAGAAAATAATTTACATAATATTAACCAGTTAATTATGCTTAGTGAGAAAGAAAAAAACTGAAAATTAATTTACATATAACTAGAATTGTCAATAAGATTAATTTAAATTTATATAAGAATTTTTTAAAAACCTCTCAACAAAACTAACTTAATTTTTAACATTTATTTTATTTTAAATTTACCTATGCTGTTAATAATCTATCAGCATTATTCTATTAAAATATGATATATTCTTAGTAATTTTAATATTTTAAAATAAATCATAAGTCAAAATTAAAAAATTAAAATCAAAAACCAAAAACTAAAATCTAAATCACCAATCATGTTTTTCAAAAATCTAAAATCTACTGCAAAATCAAAAAACAAAAATGAAAAACCAAAATCTAAAAACTAGAAACTAAAAGCCAAAAACCAAAAACTAAAATCTAAAAACCATTTAAACAATCATCACCTTGTTCCTTTTTTGTTATTGCCAGTACAATGCTTGTTGAAATGCTTTTCCTCACATAGAAATGAGATATCTAGCTATGTGAATAAACATTTCCACATAATTACAGTGATAATATACTTTTCCCATTAACTCAAATAAATCTGGTATAAGTAGTTTTCATGTCGTTACACAAACATTTTATTAACTTATGCCAATGTACCCTCTTCTGTCTCCTACTTCTGTTTAATTATCCTCTGTTGTGACCGCAGACCTCTCCTGCAACATGTATGTTCTTGTACCCACTAGCTATTCCCCTCGAAAACTAAAAAAAATAAATAACAGGTAAAATGCTATAAACTACAGAACAATTAGCTGAAGATCTATCAAAAATTTCAGTCAAAAAAGAAGAAGAAAAAAATGTAACCAATGCCAGGTCAATTACAGCGTAACATTATTCTAAAGCAAACAAGAAACCACCAAATTTTATAAATAATAAGCATTTTTGTACAATTTAACTGTGGAAGGACAAATGCAGTTTGAAGGATGAATTTACTCATGAGATATGTAAAAATGTGTGATATTTTGATCTCTTCAAATATCAATAAGAAGCAATAACATGTTTTCTTCAATATAAGAAGCGAAAAAAGATCGCAACTGTTTAATCATGTATATCCTTAACCCTTTCTCAAGTCCTCTTCTGTATAAAGCTTAGCTTGTTTCTTCTATAACTATTGGGTTTACAAATGAATTATAGAATATAACCAGCAATCAAGCAATCAGAGCTTCTTGATGCTTGCTTGGTTGTAGTGTAGAATTACTTCAAACATGTAAATTACTCTCAACTGAAATAGAATAAATGTATGCATCTTTTGACAATCTTTAACACTTTGATATACACATGTAAGAAAAAGGAGAGATGAACCTGTTATGTATCCCTAGAGTCTCCTTCTCTGGTGTTATAATCTCTGATTTATTTCATTCATAACCAGATGAAGAAGAAAGAAGAGTTTTAATTTTTTTTCTTAAAAGTTCTAATTTCTTTTCCTTATGATACCACTTACCAGTTGGTACGTACACCATAACAGACTGGTGCAGCCCCAACCAAGTATGGCAATGTACACACTTCTCGAGCCACAGCTATAATGAACCTATTTTCCGTCCATGATTGTGGTTGCACTCAATGTGCTCATCAACATTCGGCTTGTTACGCAAAGAGGGTTTTCTTCTCCTCTTGGTGTTGTTGTTACCTTTTAGCTTTATGGCTCCAAGTTCGTTAGCAATGACTCACATTGGCTGCAACCACCTTCTGAGGAAGAAGAGGAATCTGAACTTTCTCTTAACAAAGCTTCCAGCAACGCTTTCCAAAACCGTTCAATGTCTAGGTCTGTTAAGTCCCACAGATTCGTCACAGTGGCTGGAGATCCAGCTAAGAGATATGAGAGTGGTATGCCTTGTGAGATGTACCAGCCTTTTAGCCATTGTGATCCACTATTGCATCCCATTAGTAAAGTTGCAGAACAATTATCTAGCTTCTTCATTTCGGGACTAGACAGATATTGTGCTTCTGAAGTGTCATATAAATTAGAACATCTATCAGAAAACTAATCTCAGAAGTAAAACGTTTAAACAGTCAGGGAAAATTTGTAATTTCATATGGATACCGTGATAGAACAAACTCTAGAAATTCCAAGAAAAACTAACTTGCTTTATTAAGAATCACTTAAACAATCTATCTCGATCTGTTTAATGGGATTTACTCAACGTCACAACTTGACTAGAGACAGACCAATTCTTAATCTACCCGAAGCACTAAGGTCAAGACAATCTCCCAAATTCTCAAACCAATATCGCAGCTAAGAACACACTCTTTAGCTCGATGACCATAAAACTCTAAGCCGTAACCTAGTTGAAGAACTCTATCACCAATATATACTCCATTGTATCTTCTTGTGATACCTCGAAATCTCCTCAATATCTTCTTGTTTTTCAACCAACAAACCTCCTAGAATCTTAGGTAATTATCTTGAAACACGGTTTCCTTATCTTTAGTACCATGTGTTGAACACTCGCTGACACGTGTTACACATCTTCCTCGCGCTCAAACCTTGAGATCATTCTGTGTGTGACACAAGCTCATGTCTGCGTAACACACCAGCCAACATGCTCAGACACTGAGCTTACATTCTCCCTCTTTTAATCTTAATGTGACACCTCAAGAACCTGTCACAAAACATACAACCAAACAACCAAACAACCAAACACCATGCACTTTTCATAGATTTTTATCATGGCAAGAATCAAATTCCAAAAGCATTCATTGAAAATCAAGACAAAAGTCAAGATACACGACATCCGCTTCATCCGATCAACACATTAGAAGGTTCGTTCTAGATAATCCTAAGAAACAGGAAACAAACGTAAAGTCTAGAACTTAGAAAAACAAAACAGCAAACAACCATAGCATCTAGGACTCCTATTTCTCATCATCATCACTATCAATGATGTGCACCAGATCTTTTCCAACATATTCTCCCCTGCTTGAGTGCATCATTAGATAAAACAAATTGTAATGATCAATAAGAGTTAAGGATAGTAAACATTTACTTCGACTCCTAAGTTGAATTGCACTCACATCGTTGATGACTTTCTGTAGATCGTCAGCCAGATTGGGTGGTTTGCGAACTTCCCTTGTTCTTTTGCCTGCTTTGCCATCTTTGATGAGAACAGTAGGATGACCAGTGAGCTCTTCATCTTGTTCTCGATGTGGAACAATTCACTGAAAGTGTAGAAGTTGTTGTATAAGCGAAGGAAAGCCGATTCTCCTCTTAGTGTCATCAGCAGAATTAGACATATCCATGAGTTGTTCATATGCTACAATGCCAAAGTCCGGCCTCTTGTTGTGATGAAGTGCATAGAGGAACTTCAAACGATCAGGATTCATGCTTGTATAGTTCCTTGTTGGCATCCAATTTGAGCAGCAAAGCTTGTACAAAACCTAGTTGGTGGCCGTGAGAAATTTCGAGCACATTCTTTCCCACCTCTGATGATGACCATCGATGAGAAAGGCAACAACAATATCCAGATTCTCCAAGACAAGTCATAAAAAGGATCACCTGGGCTAAGCTCATACATGAGGTCAATGAGGCTAGGAGATACTTCATACATGGTTCCTCGAACGTAGACAACAACTCCACCTCGTATATCTTTTGCATCTTCAAGATTCGCCATAAACTCCCAAACAAGATCTGAAACATATGGTTCTGCATTGATGGCAGTGTAAACCATTCCTGAGTTTACCACAACTTCTTTCACATCTTGTAGCTTGGCGAAATCCAGAGGGAGACACTGCTGATCGATGAATTTCTTGTTGGAAAACTTCAAGTATCGATGATAAGCGGCCTCTGTCACAAACTGAGAGCTATACGGTTCAGCTGGAGGTTCAAACCACTCGGGCTCTTCCAGCAACAGTTTCTCGAATGTTTGACGACCCGCCTCGTACCTTGGTTCTTTGGGAAGAAAGGATGATTTCCCTTTTGATCAATTTCTACTCAATTCACCAGCCTCAGACCGAGATCGTTTCTTAGAGCCACCTGAATCATTGTCGGAGGAAGGATTTTGTTGAGAAGACGAAGTCTCTTGACGAGATCGAGTTCATTGATGCATGTTGTTGAGCGAGAGAGGGAGCTTGGTGGGAACCGATGGAAGAGACATCTTTACTTAAAAGAACAAGATAAAACCCTAAACACTCTCTTGAGATATCCGTTAGTACATGGCCCAAATCCAAAAGACAAGTATCTAGTTCAAAACTTAATTGAAGCCTTTCTTTTCAAATGCACATACCTATTGGAAAAAATTATCATCGCTATGCACGACACATTTGTAATGATGAATGACGAGGTCTCATGATCTAACTAAGCAAATCTATTCTGAGAACTAACTCTATTTACAACCACACAGCTGAAACTTAAACTTTTACAAGCACTTCTCTACTGTTCCGACGAGATGATAAGTTCAACTATACTTACTCATGTATCAAGGTAACCAACAAAAGATGCGAATAGAGGTCAATACAATAACCCCAATCTGTAGTTATTTCTTAGCCGAGTAGCTGTCTCAAACAGATTCACCTAGAAGAAGGAACAAGACACCATCTCACTAGTCTATCACTATCACAAACTTTCTGAAACACTTTTCGAGCCAAACTGTTGTCCACTTCTGCAACTGCAATGGATCTTTTCAATCTATATTTTTTTATTTTTTTTTAAATCACCAGAAACATATTTCAGTTTTGCCTAATCAAAACAATGATCACAACCAGCTTCAAACTAGTGTGATACCCTGATCCAGAGTGAGTGCTTATCACATTAGGACTTTGTAAGCATCTTCATCTTCTCGATTTTGTTTCTTCAGAGACAAAAAATCTCTCCCTAATCAAAGCAGTGATCGTCACAAGATTACAAAGTGTGGTGATACCCTGATCCAGAACGAGTACTTGTCCTTTTAGGTCTTTCTCTTCCTATTTTGTCATTAGAAGTTATTGTGTTAGACACATAATGTTGTCTGTTACCCACGGCACAACCAGTGTATCTCCATCCACTCTAGACAGTGATCAAACCTCATATCGAAAATGTGTTAGCATACTGATCCAAGATGAGTGTCTTTCACTATGAGACAGTGTGATTATGACTACTTATGAAACGATTTCATGACTTCAACTAAAAAAATTGATACTGTAAGGTTTTTAGGGATAAGGTACACTTAACACACAAGATTTATACATGAACCTACCTTCTCATCAGAAAAACTTATCTCATTACTGAAGATCTACGATTCCAAGAGCTTTCCGGATACCCTAAAAGCTATTAAAATCAAGAGGCTTTGTGAAAATATCAGCTAGCTGATTCTTAGAAGAAACATGCTTAATGATCACAAGTTTTAACTCAACCAAATTCACGCACAAAGTGGTGTCTAAGATCAACATGCTTATTAAGGGTTGCTCTGTATAGCTTCTCATATACTTTTTGACCAACCTCGTCGTGAGAGAGTTTTGTTGTGGTGCTCATAGGGGTTCTGGCAGTCTTGCTTGTTTGCATCCTAAATCGTTTCACCAGATTTTTTTGCATAGGTGCTTTGTGAGACAAATATTCCATCTTCCATTTTTCTGATTTCTAATCCAAGAAAGTAGTTGAGCTCTCCAACCATACTCATCTCAAACTTCTTTTTCATTGTCTTAACAAAATCATCCACTAATGCCTTTGAGGTGCTTCCAAAGATGATGTCGTCTACATATACTTGTACTACGAGAAGGTTTCCTTCTTCATGTTGAGTAAATAGGTTCTTGTCCACTCCTCCTCTGTTGAAACCTGCTGAGATTAAGAACTGTGCCAGTCTTTCATACCATGTCTTTGGAGCCAGTTTCAAGCCATAGAGGGCTCTTTTAAGTCAATAGAAATTATTTGGAAAGTGTGGATCTTCAAAACCTTTTGTTTGAGCAACATAGACTTCTTCTTGTAGTAGACCATTGAGAAAACGCTCTTGACATCCATTTGATATACCTTGATTTTGAGTTTGCACGCTATGCCAAATAGAAATTTAGTTGACTCAAGACGAGCCACAGGTGCAAAGGTCTCATCACAGTCAACTCCATCGATCTGTGAGTAGCCTTGACCAACTAGTCTTGATTTATTCCTAACTGCATTATCATTCTCGTCGGTCTTGATCTTGTATATCCACTTGGTTCCGACAACGTTTCACCCTCAGGTCTTGAAACCAGATGCCACACTTGAAGTCTCACAAAGTGTTCCATTTCCTCGTGCATCGAGGCTGTCCAGAATTCATCATCTAAAGCTTCTTGAATGTTTCTCGGTTCTGTTAGAGAAATAAAACAGTCAATTTTAGCCATTTCAGACACGAGACAAGCTAGTTTAACCATCTCCTTAAAGTCGACCTGCTTTTTTCGTGTGACTCTTGGATCAAGTATACCACCGATGACGTCTTCTGATGAATGATTCTTGTGGACCTTGATTGGTTCTTGTGAAGTCCTTTCTTCTGGATCAAATTCTTTTGATGTATCAGTGTCATTGTTTTCATTAAGTACGCTGGGTTGTGGAACACACACACACTCCGTTGATTACATCTTCTTGATGAAAGCCGACTCGATCATCGAACACAACATTCACCTTCTCATCAATGGTTTTGGTTCTCAAGTTGTAAACTCGATATGCAGAGCTGTTGGTTGAGTAACCAAGGAACATGCCTACATCACTTTTGGAATCGAATTTTCTCAGAGGGTTTTTGTCATTTAAAATGTAACAGAGGGAACCGAATACGTGGCAGTAACTGAGATTAGGTGTTTATCCTTTAAGGATCTCATAAGGAGTTGTTTTAGTTTTAGGCTTCACATACACCATGTTGATGATGTAGCACGCTGTGTTAATGGCTTCAGCCCAATATCCAGACGGTACATGGTTCCAAGCTAGCATGGCTCTTGCCATCTCTTGCAGTGTTTGATTCGTTCGTTCTACCACTCCGTTTTGTTGAGGAGTTCATGGTGCTGCATACTGATGTTGAATACCTTGGTCTTGGCAGAACATGTCGAATTAATCATTTAGGAAATTTCCTCCATGGTCACTTCTGATCTTCACGATTCCACCTCTTTCTTGTTTGAGTTGAAGTGCTAGTATCCTGAAGCTCTCGATTGCATCTGACTTGTTCATCAAGAATCTTACCCATGTAAATCTGGAAAAGTCATCAACTAACCCATAAGATCCATATGTATAATTTCTAGAACAGATTTAGAGTGAATTTGAGATACATGTTTGTGTTGAACTTTAACTTGTTTACCTTGGCAGCAAGCACCACACACGGTGTTAGAATGATCTTCAAGGTTGGGTACTCCTTGAACTACTTCAGCTCGCACAAGTCTTGATAGTCCATTGGTATTTATATGGCCTAAATTCTTGCCACAAGTTGATCTGAGAGTCCTTCACTGACATGCATTGATTAGGTGGTTTCCAGAAGTAGCAATTGTTGTTAGATCGGAAGCCACACATAACTAGATTTCCTTTGGAGTCTACAGCTTTACACTCTCTACCGTTGAAGATGACTTGTAGTCCCTCATCACAAAGCTGACTGATACTTATGAGATTCGACTTGAGTCCCTCTACAAAATAAACATTCCCGAGTCTTGGGAGATCAGCTCTTTCCATGTACCCAACTCCTCGTGTTCTTCCTTCTCCACCATCCCCAAATATTATTCTTCCTTTTTTGATTGGTTCCATAACTTTCAAGAATTTCTGATTTCCTATCATATTTTTTGAGCACCCACTATCGAAAGAAACTTTAGCAGTCTTATCAGAGAATTTGTTATGATCACTCACGCATGACACTTCACTAAAGTCTTCTTCAATACAGTCCTGGATTACTGCCATGTTACACACAATTTCCTTGCCTGGTCTCTGGTTAGAAATTTCTGGTTCAGCTACTTTAACAGGTGCTGGTGATCTGCTCCTGAATTTGGGATAAAGATCTGTCTTAGCAATCCACACGCATCCAATCCTGCTTGGTTCAATGTAGCATTTGTTCAGCGACCAGGCTCGTTGGTACTGAACCCTTTGGATGTGAAAGTAAGCAACCATGTGACCTTGTTTTCCACAGAAGTGACATCCATTCCGTCTGATTGGTATTGGTTTTCTTTCTGTTCTGATAGCAGATCCTCCAGCTTTCGTAGTAACAGTCTGTGTTTCACCTCTGACAAATCTGACATCACTTGTGACATTGTTACTAGGATTGTGATTTCTTAGATAACCTAGTCCAGAAGCTATCTTCAGATTTTGACCAAGTGAGAGAATATGATTTAGAGTGTTTGATCCATTGTTAAGCATTCTCATCTTCTTGTAGCCGTCACTCATTTCTCTCTGTAGTAAACGGCTTTTCTCTAGTTTCTCATTCAGAAAAACCATGGTTTGATCATACTTAGTCTCCAAATTCTTCAAAGAGTAGACCTGATCAGAGATGGTCTTTTTCAGTACCTGCAGCTCAACTTTCTTCTCACTATGAGATGTATCAGCACTCGTCTTGATTTCAGAACAGGTAGTTCGAGTTCCAGAATGTTTACTTGTTCCTTAAGCATTGCCTTGTCTTTGATTAATTGTAAATTCTCTAGACTTAGCTCTGTGAACTTGTCGAAAAGAGTCATAAATTCCATCTTTAGATCCAGCGTTTTCTTCTCATCTTCATCTGAACTTGAAAATATATCTTGAGTATCATCTTTTTCCACAAGAGCCATGAAGTTCAGCCTAAGTTCTTCATTGTCGTTGTCACTATCTGATTCCGTATCAATGAATGATAGTAGTGCCTTGTCTTTCTTTAGGCTGTTAGGACATTCACTTCTGGTATGTCCATAGCCTTTACATTCAATGCACTTAAGCTTATTTCTCTTGGTTAGAGGACACTCATTTCGAAAGTGACCAAAACCATCGCATTCATGACACTGGAGTTCTTTCTTGCGATTACCTCTTCCAGGGTCATTTTGGTTATGTTGTCCAGATGAACGATCACCATCCCTGCTCTGAAATATGTTGTTGCTGCGATAGTTCCCCTTTTCCACTCTCTTGATCATCTTGTTGAAGTTCTTAGCCATGAGACTCATGTTATCTTCTATGTGTTTCACCCTATCCTCTTCTTTGGTTTCTGCGGTAAATGTTATTCCTTTCTGTCCCTTAGTGGTCTCTTCAACTCTCAAGATCATGTACCTTCAGAATCCAAGCCAACTGATCAAACTTCATCTCATCGGTATTCACAGCAATCTTAAGCACTGCATTATATGCCCCGATCTGAGAACTGAGGCTTCATTAGCAATTGAGCTGAACTTGGAGATGAAACTTCCAATTGACTCATCATCCTCCATACGCAGGTGATATCACTCAAATTACCGTAAGAAGTGAATTACTCTCTCAAATAAGAGGTTCAGCTGTAGTACTTAGGGATCAAATCCACATAGAATCTAAGATTACACAATAGATTATAGTATTTAAAATAAAGCTAGACTGGAAGTTGGTTTAATGGTTTAAAACGGTAAATAAATGAGGCGAGCAAGGAAGTTGCTCAGATGATTGAATTGAGGTTGTTAACAATTTGGAAGATAACTAGATTTAGGTAAATTCTCAGGTATGATAAATATGCAATATATGGTTATAAAGGGTTTATGAATATCAATTGTTTTCGAACTCAAACTTATTAACTTATAATCTATCAACTATCAAATGCATAGATTATCTAATGCTTAGACCTAGGAATCCAACGATCGTATGCGAGTCCTAAGGGAGTATCGATCGATGTCTCCTCTGGATTGTCGATCGATGTCTGGTATTGACTATCTATGTATCCTATGGATTGTCGATCGATACTAATTCTAGCAAGCTATAGCGAACGGGTTTGATGTGTTCTCTAACCACCTAGATCAATTTTCATATGCATCTAGCTAATCAGAACATACTAATCTTATTCAGGAAACATGTCAAGCTCTCACTTGTACAAATCAATCCTCAGATAAAATAGATGAAGAGATAATTAAGTAACCCTAATAACAACATATATTTAGCAAACCATAAATCAACCTTCGAAAACCCTAAATCTAACAAGAGAGCTACTCAAACATATTCATGAGAAACATTATGATAATCTGAATAATACTGCAATAGAATAATAAAGAGACAGAGTAGAGTAAAGAAACAATGGATTTCAAGATCTTCCCTCTCTCAAGGTGTTCAGATCTCTCTCTCCAATCCAAAGCCCTCTCTCCATACAAAATTAAGCATAGCCGTCAACAATGGCTTAGAAAACAGTAAAATATGGTTTCAGGTCATGCAGGGACATTATGGTAATTTGTGGTAACTCCTGGGCCAAAATCAGTCACAAAACATACTCGGTCCGCATTCTGGGATCTCCATCGTTCGACACCAAGTGTGTTGCGTCGATCGATTCTTCTTTATCTTCTCGACAGCTTCCTCTCGCGAGGCAGACTGGCCACTCTTCAGTCAAACATGCATAACTTCTGCTACAGGATGCTGATTGATCTCAAACCAGTGGAATTGGAAAGCTAACTCAAAGATATATCTTGTGTCAAAAGATGGGCGAAATATAACGGTGGGAAGGTCTCCATCTATAGCTAAAAATCTGATACGTCTGTGCATTTCTGCACTCAAAGGGCTCCAAAAGACACCAAAATCACCATATTTCTCCAGAACGTACCTGAACTTGTAAATACTGTAAAAGGACTCCAAAACATAATAATTATATAGTAAAACACTTAATTATTCATGGTATATCAGCAGATTTTCAAATCTTGAAGCGAGATGATCGATCCTAGTTCTTCTCACACTCGTGTTTCCTTCGAAGTGATTGATAAGAGTGTCCCAAGTATCCTTTGCAGATTCAAACCCTTGTATGATTTTAAACTGATCGAGATCCACAGCAGAAAAGATGGTAGTGAGCGCCTTTGAGTTAAACTTTGAGGCAGATTTATCAGAGCCAGTCCATCTCTCCTTTGGCATAGGTGCGATTGACTTGTCTTCCATCACCATAGTTGGAGCAGTCCATCCTTTTTCAACAGAAGTCCAAGAATCTTCATCAATGGCTCATATGATATGACGCATCCTTACCTTCCAGTGTCCAAAATTTCTTTCATCTAGCATGATTGGTTTTTGTAACGCCACAAGTTCTTTCATGGTTTCCATGATTGTCATAGGATCTCAGCCTGTAAGTAGACTGACAAGTCTACAGAGGTGACTCGCTTTGTTACCAAATGTAATTTCGTATGGATACCGTGATAGAAAAAACTCGAGGAATTCCAAGAAAAACTAACTTGCTTTATTAAGAATCACTTAAACAATCTATCTCGATCTGTTTAATCTGATTTACTCAATATCACAACTTGACTAGAGACGGATCAATTCTTAATCTACCCGAAGCACTAAGGTCAAGACAATCTCCCAAATGCTCAAACTAATATCGCAGCTAAGAACACACTCTTTAGCTCGATGACCATAAAACTCCAAGCCGTAACCTAGTTGAAGAACTCTATCACCAATATATACTCCATCGTATCTTCTTGTGATAAGTCACAATCTCCCCAATATCTTCTTGATTGTCAACCAACAAACCTCCTAGAATCTTGAGTAATTATTTTCAAACACGGTTTCCTTATCTTTAGCACCATGTGTGTTACCTAAAAGTTTTGATATCTGAACCAACTCTCAAATTGGACTTGTGTCTCGCTGAGATTTTGTGTCTCGCTGAGATCACCACTGGGACTTAATAAGTAAAACTAGGATAAGACCCGCGCCTTGCGCGGGATGAAGTTATTATTTTTATTATGTTTTGCAAAATGAAACAAAAGTTCGGTTTCATCTAGATTAAGGATGTTCAGTCTGGATATCGGGTTTCAGTATTTTGGTTATTAAAATATAACTACTATTTTAAATCCATATTTAATTCAGTTTGATTTGGTTTATATATTGGTTTTCAGTTTATTCAATTTTATACCAAAATACATCATTATTTAGTTTGAAATCATATTATATATTATAAAAATAAATAATATGATCATATTTAGAGTCATATTGTCAAAAAGTCATTTACTAAAAAAAATATTATCTATTTAACTAAAAGAATAAAAAAACAAAAAAACAGGCTTCTATGATCTAATAAAATGATCAAATCTAGAATTAATATCAAATCTCTAAATTTTGAAAATAAAAATAAAGACAAAACAGAAGCATGAAAGAAATTTTTTTATATTCTTCCATATTTAGTGTTCATCAAATTAATATGTCTTCGATTGAACACAACTCTGTTTGTTTAAAGATTAAAAAAAATTGTAAAGAATTTCAACTAATTTTTATCCATCAAATTTATAATTTTTACTTCAATTTAGTTTTTATAAAAAAAAAGAAAAAAAGATAAAAAAAAAGACGAAGAAAATAAGAAGCCTCAGTTGCATTAAACTGTTAGTTAATTATATTTTAAGTGATTCAAGTGATTTACAAATCATAATTATAGTTCAACTCATGTAACAAATAGATATACATATTTACATGTTTCAGTTTAATCGATTATAAATCAAACCATATCCAAATCTTACGCTTTTTATAAAATCACATACATTCGGTTTGTATGGTATATACCAAAATAACCATATTATCGATTGTGTTAATATCTTTAAAAAATAGAAAATTAAAAAAAAAAGAACTAATATATTTAAATCATTGATAACAAAAAATTTCAGTGTGAAAAATTTAATACGTTTATAATTTATAAATGTTCTTGAAAATTCATTGAAATTTTTGAAATTAAAATAAGTATGTAATCTTATATGGTATATTGTTTAATCTATATATATATATATTTTATTACGGAATGATACTTTTTACGCATATGGTTTTAAAATCATGTGTATCTTTTAATAATAAAAATGTTAAACTATTGATCATTAATTTTTAACATAATAATTTTAATAGTTTTAGTCATTTATTCTTGGTTTTTTAAATTCAAAATATAACATATACGAAAAAATCTAAATTTTAATATTATAGCTAATTTGATTGTTCGATTTATTTTAATAATATAAAATTTAAGAAAATTGATGGAGGAGATACAAATTGTTATCAAATATTTATTATTAGAAACATTAATTGTCATATATATATATATATATATATATATATATATATATTTGTCATTTATGGTAATTCTGTAGCTTTATTTAAGGAAAGAAAATAAAATAGTAATTATATCTAGCATGACAATCATAAATAGTAATTAATAAGTTATTAGAAGTTTTTTTTTAAGTTATTGAAGTTTTTTTTATAGGATATTGGAGTATTTTATAAGTTATTGGAGTATTTTTATAAGTTATTGGAATTTTTTTTATAAGTTGTTGCTGTTGGAATTATTTTCAATAAGTTATTGGAAGTTTTAATAAGTTATTGAAATATGTTTTATAAGTTGTTAGAATGAAATAAAAAAATTTCGTCAGAATTTCGTCGAAATATTCCAATGGCCAATTTAAAATTTGAGGTTTCGATAGGGATTTTAAATTCGTCGGAAATCCATCGGAATATTCCGACAGCCAATTTAGAATGAGGTTTAGATAGGGATTTGAAGTTCGTCGGAAATCCATCGGAATATTCTGACGAAACTCTGACGGCCTTCTATGTATCATCGAAATTGGTCGGAATTTCATCTGTTTTCTGATGGATTTCCGACGAAACCTATTTTATATTTGCAAATTTATTATAAATGTATATTTGTAAACTTAAAATATTCAAATAACACATATATACGTGCAAAATATGAAATTAATTAACACTTGTTAAAGTTTTCATATAAAAAAAATTATTTGCATATACATATCAACGTATTCGTAACATCTTCCATTAACACTTATATACTTATACAAACATATTACGGTAATCTAAACTTTGATTTTGTATAATATTGAGTGAAATGTTTTTTTTAGTTAAACCTCTTGTAAATAATTTAGATAGGATCAAAGATTTGTATTTGATCATCAGATTGTTTTTTTGAATCCCCAAATTCTCAATTTTCAATTCCGTCAAAAATCCGTCAGAAATTTCTGAAGCATTGCCGACGAACCTTTTTCCATATAATATTTAAGGTCATCGGAAATTCGTCAGAAATATCCGACGGACACTTTGCTGTCAGAATTTCGTAAGTTATTGTAATATTTTTATAAATTATTGAGTATTTTATAAGTTATTGGAATTCTTTATAAGTTGTTGGAGTTTTGTCTAAGGTTTTGGAGTTTTTAAATAAGCTTTTGGAATTATTTTTAATAAGTTATTGGAAGTTTTTATAAGTTATTGAAATATTTTTTATAAGTTGTTAAAATAAAATAAAATAAAACAATTTTGTCAGAATTTCGTCGGAATATTCCGACAGCCAATTTAAAATTTGAGGTTTCGATAGGGATTTTAAATTCGTCGGAAATCCATCGGAATATTCTTACAAAATTCCAACAGCCAATTTAGAATTTGAGGTTTAGATAGGGATTTGAAGTTCGTCGGAAATCCATCGGAATATTCTGACGAAACTTCGACAGTCTTTTAAGTATCATCGAAAATTGGTCAGAAGTTCATCGGAATTTTCTGATGGATTTCCGACGAAACCTATTTTATATTTGAAAATTTATTCAAATAACACATATATACGTGCATAATACGAAATTAATTAACACATGTTAAAGTTTTTCATATAAAACAATTATTTGCATATACATATCAACGTATTCGTAACATCCTCCATTAACACTTATATAC
This sequence comes from Eruca vesicaria subsp. sativa, assembly GCA_932364175.1. NCBI lineage: Eukaryota > Viridiplantae > Streptophyta > Magnoliopsida > Brassicales > Brassicaceae > Eruca > Eruca vesicaria. The sequence goes on along the minus strand of CAKOAT010059822.1, from coordinate 17,378 downwards.
TTATACAAAGATATTACTGTAATCTAAACTTAGATTTTGATTTTGTATAATATTGAGTGAGACGATTTTTTTTTTAATTAAACCTCTTGTAAATCATTTGATAGTATCAAAGATTTGTATTTGATCATTAGATTGTTGTTTTGAATCCCCAAATTCTTAATTGTCAATTTTGTCAAAAATCCGTCGGAAATTTCTGACGCAGAAATATCCGACGGACACTTTTTCGTCAGAATTTTGTCATAAATTATTGGTTTTTTATGATAAATTACTGGAGTTTTTTTAGAAGTTGTTGGAGTTATTTTTAATAAGTTATTAGAAGTTTTTTTAAGTTATTGAAGTTTTTTTTATAGGATATTGGAGTATTTTATAAGTTATTGGAGTATTTTTATAAGTTATTGGAATTTTTTATAAGTTGTTGGAGTTTTTCAAAGGTTTTGGAATTTTTAAATAAGCTGTTGGAATTATTTTCAATAAGTTATTGGAAGTTTTAATACGTTATTGAAACATGATTTATAAGTTGTTAGAATAAAATAAAAAAATTTCGTCAGAATTTTGTCGGATTATTCCAACGGCCAATTTAAAATTTGAGGTTTCGATAGGGATTTCAAATTCGTCGGAAATCCATCGGAATATTCCGACAAAACACCGACAGCCAATTTAGAATTTGAGGTTTTGATAGGGATTTGAAGTTCGTCGGAAATCCATCGGAATATTCTGACGAAACTCCGACAGCCTTTTATGTATCATCGAAAATTGGTCGGAAGTTCATCGGAATTTTCTGATGGATTTCCGACGAAACCTATTTTATATTTGCAAATTTATTATAAATATATATATTTTTATACTTAAAATATTCAAATAACACATATATACGTGCATAATACGAAATTAATTAACACATGTTAAAGTTTTTCATATAAAACAATTATTTGCATATACATATCAACGTATTCGTAACATCCTCCATTAACACTTATATACTTATACAAAGATATTACGGTAATCTAAACTTAGATTTTGATTTTGTATAATATTGACTGAAACGATTTTTTTAGTTAACCCTCTTGTAAATCATTTAGATAGTATCAAAGATTTGTATTTGATCATTAGATTGTTGTTTTGAATCCCCAAATTCTTAATTGTCAATTTTGTCAAAAATCCGTCGGAAATTTCTGAGGCATTGCCGACAAACCTGTTCCCCAAGAATATGTTAAGGTCGTCGGAAAATCGTCAGAAATATCCGACGGACACTTTTCCGTCAGAATTTCGTCATAAATTATTGGGTTTTTTTATTATAAATTATTCGAGTTTTTTAGAAGTTGTTGGAGTTTTTAATAAGTTGTTGGAGTTATTTTTAATAAGTTATTAGAAGTTTTTTTAAGTTATTGAAGTTTTTTTCATAGGATATTGGAGTATTTTATAAGTTATTGGAGTATTTTTATAAGTTATTGGATTTTTTATAAGTTGTTGGAGTTTTTTCTAAGGTTTTGGAATTTTTAAATAAGCTGTTGGAATTATTTTCAATAAGTTATTGGAAGTTTTAATAAGTTATTGAAATATGTTTTATAAGTTGTTAGAATAAAATAAAAATATTTTGTCGGAATATTCCGAACGCCAATTTAAAATTTGAGGTTTCAATAGGGATTTTAATTTCGTCGGAAATCCATCGGAATATTCGGACAGCCAATTTAGAATTTGAGGTTTAGCTAGGGATTTGAAGTTCGTTGGAAATCCATCGAAATATTCTGACGAAACTCCGACGGCCTTCTATGTATCATCGGAAATTGGTTGGAATCTCATCTGAATTTTCTGATGGATTTCCGACGAAACCTATTTTATATTTGCAATTTATTTTAAATGTATATTTGTATACTTAAAATATTCAAATAACACATATATACGTGCATAATACGAAATTAATTAACACTTGTTAAAGTTTTTCATATAAAAAAAATTATTTGCATATACATATCAATGTATTCGTAACATCTTCCATTAACATGTATATACTTATACAAACTGGTTTGTCGGCAATGCGTCAGAAATCCTATAATTCTTAATTGTCAATTTTGTCAAAAATCCTTCGGAAATTTCTGACGCAAATACGTTGATATGTATATGCAAATAATTTTTTTCTAATAACTTATAAAATTACTCCAATACGTTATAAAAAAACTTCAAAAATTTAAAAAAATTTCTAATAACTTATTAAAAATAACTTTAACAACTTATTAAAAACTCCAACAACTTCTAAAAAAACTCCAATTATTTATAAAAAAATAAGCCAACAATTTATGACGAGATTCTGACGGAAAAATGTCCCTCAGATATTTCTGACGAATTTCCAACGACCTTAACATATTCTTGGGGAACAGGTTTGTCGGCAATGCGTCAGAAATTTCCAAAGGATTTTTGACAAAATTGACAATTAAGAATTTGGGGATTCAAAACAACAATCGATTGATCAAATACAAATCTTTGATACTATATAAATGATTTACAAGAGGTTTAACTAAAAAAAAATATTTTCACTCACTATTATACAAAATCAAAATCTAAGTTTAGATTACCGTAATATCTTAGTATAAGTATATAAGTGTTAATGGAGAATGTTACGAATACGTTGATATGTATATGCAAATAATTGTTTTATATGAAAAATTTTTATCAGGTGTTAATTAATTTCGTATTATGCACGCATATATGTTTATTTGAATATGTTAAGTACACAAATATACATTTCTAATAAATTTTCAAATATAAAATAGGTTTCGTCGAAAATCCAGCAGAAAATTCAGATGAAATTTTGACCAATTTCTAATGATACTTAGAAGGCCATCGGAGTTTCGTCGGAAATCCAACTTCAAATCCCTATCTAAACCTCCAATTCTAAATTGGCCGTCGGAATTTTTTCGGAATATTCCGATGGATTTCTGACGAATTTGACGAAATTGCTTTATTTTTTTCTAACAACTTATAAAAAATATTTCAATAACTTATAAAAATTTCCAATAACTTATTAAAATATTTCCAACAGCTTATTTAAAAAATCCAAAACCTTAGAAAATACTCCAACAACTTATGAAAAATTCCAATAACTTATAAAAATACTCCAACAACTTATAAAATTACTCCAATACCTTATAAAAAAAACTTCTAAAATTTAAAAAACTTCTACTAACTTATTAAAAATAACTTTAACAACTTATTAAAAACTCCAACAACTTCTAAAAAAACTCCAATAATTTATAAAAACAGCAGGGACTCAATCAAAATCTCAACTTAAAAATCATAACCTCTTACTTTGTTGCAAACCACATCTTATTCCTATCAACTACAGAAGAACATTATACCATATCCTAGCTTAGCAACCTAAACATCTAGCCAATCAACTTAAACATTCCTTGTCTGTCTATCCCCTCTACTGATTTCATTTATGCATAAAAATAAAAGTGTAGGCTTTACCTTGGGAGTATCGATCAAGGAACACTTGGATTCAACTCAAACAAGTTTCAGGCATTCTCATCCTGGTTCCCTTTCTTTCTTTATCCCCCTTCTCTGAATCCCAACTCTTCTTTCTTTTATATCAATCCCAATGAACATTTAATGTTCATCTTATTGATCTTTCTTGACAAATTGTAAGCGAATAGTGTTGGGGTCAAAATCGGTACGACGGAATCAATGGCTAAAAGTCTCCGCAAAAGTAAAAAAGGAATAGTTTTATAAAACTCTAGAATCGTTTTATAAAACTCGAGGATCGTTTTATAAAACTCGAGAATCGTTTTATAAAACTCGAGAATCGTTTTATAAAACTCGAGAATCGTTTTATAAAACTCGAGAAATCGTTTTATAAAACTCGAGAAATCGTTTTATAAAACTCGAGAAATCGTTTATAAAACTCGAAGATCGTTTTATGAAACTCAAAGATCGTTTTATAAAACTCGAAGATCGTTTTATAAAACTCGAGAATCGTTTTATAAAACTCGAGAAGCCGTTTTATAAAACTCAAAGATCGTTTTATAAAACTCGAGAATCGTTTTATAAAACTCGAGAAGCCGTTTTATAAAACCCGAAGATCGTTTTATAAAACTCGAGAATCGTTTTATAAAACTCGAGAATCGTTTTATAAAACTCGAGAATCGTTTTATAAAACTCGAGAAGCCGTTTTATAAAACTCGAAAAGCCGTTTTAAAAAACTCGAAGATCGTTTTATGAAACTCAAAGATCGTTTTATAAAACTCGAAGATCGTTTTATAAAACTCGAGAATCGTTTTACGAAACCACAAAAAACCAGAACAGCCGTAAAACGGACGATGCAACGCCTCGTCGAAATCATCCCAAAAGCAAACGACAATCTAAAAACTGTCTAAGTGCTAAAGACTGATCCCAACTGTCTGGGAAATAATCTCGAGGAATATACGGCATCTCTCGTCGCAATCATGCGGTTAGAAAATCTCTGCGAAACTTCAGAGCGAAACTCGATTATTTGCCGAAGTCATAAAGATCTTCTCAAACTTGATAAAACAAGTATAAGAGTCGAAATCTTTAGGCATCAAAGCATTGATCTCATTTTCCGTCAAACCAAGTNCGTCGCAATCATGCGGTTAGAAAATCTCTGCGAAACTTCAGAGCGAAACTCGATTATTTGCCGAAGTCATAAAGATCTTCTCAAACTTGATAAAACAAGTATAAGAGTCGAAATCTTTAGGCATCAAAGCATTGATCTCATTTTCCGTCAAACCAAGTGAGTCACGGAATAATGTCAAGAACATTTGCGGCGAAAGAAATATCGAGAACACAAAGCAGCAATAGAGAACACGTCCTCCCTTCTCGCTGACTGATCCTATTGCTGATCATGTGATTCATTCCGCCCGAGAAACCCGCTAAAACTCCACGAGTGACTCCGAAAAAACTATCACCGAAGAATCAAAAACTAAGCGGAAAGGTTTCTCGAAAAATCTGCGGAACATTGTTAACCCAATGCGTCGTGCCGATTTACTAAATTCATCACTCGTTACTTACGCGAGAAATCTTTCGTATAGTCAGGATCATGTCAGAACGAAGTAACTTTCGAAAATGAACGTAACAGATTGTGCGAAAAGTACATTCCTTATAGCGAAAACCAAGCTATACGATCCGGCACTGAGCGACCAATCTAAACTTTTCCTCCTCGCGACACGATCCGAAAGATCTCACTCTTTAGCCCTTCGGTTCACGAGCATCCGCTCTCATTCCTCCCGATGACATCCGAGAATGAGACCGCCCCGCAAACGACTCCGCACGGGCTCTGCATCGAGCTTCTTAGGATCTGTCTCCCTCGAGTAAAAAAAAAAAAAAAACTTCCATACAAAGGAAAGTTTATACGAAACTTTCACCGTATAAATCAAACCTACAACGGAAAAACGTTTTCTATAAACACGGGCATACTTGGCATATCAAGCTCGACAAAGGCTACTTGGCTATTGTCCGATCGCGCTTCACTTCAATGCCAAGTTTACAAACCGACTCGACCTTTTCGATAGAACTAAAGTGTCGCGGTCTAATCCTCTATCAAATACGACCTTGGCTGTGCGGCTGAACACAACCTTCACGCCAGGCCAATACATTCAACGGATAATGCAAACTTGTCGAAAATCGGCTAAGTTTTGTATTCTCGCGATTCACTCTATTCCCGAAGCAAGTTGCCTACAAAATCCGATGTATAAGAAAACACTCGTACCAGAGCTCCTAAAGCCGTACGAATCTCGGAAGGTCAACACTTCACAAAGCACCGTAACGAAAAACGCTTCGTTCGGGGAAACAACTTACACGAACTCTCGGTCCTAATTGCTCTAGCACAAATCAT
>CAKOAT010059711.1:200434-212790 GCA_932364175.1 Eruca vesicaria subsp. sativa | reverse complement strand
GTTTTGCAAAACGAGTTCTCGAGTTTTATAAAACGATCTTCGAGTTTTATAAAACGATCTTCGAGTTTTATAAAACGATCTTCGAGTTTTATAAAACGATCTCTCGAGTTTTATAAAACGATCTCTCGCGTTTTATAAAACGATCTTCGAGTTTTATAAAACGATCTCTCGAGTTTTATAAAATGATCTCTCGAGTTTTGTAAAACGATCTTCGAGTTTTATAAAACGATCTCTCGAGTTTTATAAAACGATCTCTCGAATTTTATAAAACGATCTCTCGCGTTTTATAAAACGATCTTCGAGTTTTATAAAACGATCTCTCGAGTTTTATAAAATGATCTCTCGAGTTTTATAAAACGATCTTCGAGTTTTATAAAACGATCTCTCGAGTTTTATAAAACGATCTCTCGAGTTTTATAAGACGATCTTCGAGTTTTATAAAACGATCTCTCGAGTTTTATAAAATGATCTCTCGAGTTTTATAAAACGATCTTCGAGTTTTATAAAACGATTCTCGAGTTTTATAAAACGATTCTCTAGTTTTATAAAATGATTCTCGAGATTCATAAAACTGTTGCGTTTACGCGTTTGCGGGGAATTTTGGCTATTGATTCCGTCGTACCGATTTTGACCCCAACATTGACACAATTCAAACTCTTTCTGCTCTGATGCGCGTCCGATGTTGGTTAATGGTATCTGGTTCGACTTCACCTCTACATCTCAACCCTCTCTGAGAAGCTACTGCAAAAATATGATCATCAAATACCCCATTGTAGAAACCCAGATGCATACCTCTATCAGGTGTGATAGGAAATTACTCTTCAAAGACAGCACAAGGAACCTCAAACCTCACAGGTTCATGTATCCTCTGCACTCCTTTTTGAAACCCAACAGTTTTTTCTGCGTAGATAGGTGGTCGAAGATGTTTGGGGACAGCAAGGTGTGAGTCTTCAGACTTGTATATTTTCTCAACATTTGGTTCCAGCTTAACTGTATATCCTGGTAGCTTGTCCAACGGTGGGTGTCGATCGATATCATCAGGAGAGTGCTGATCGATGTTCTTTGGTGGGTGTCGATCAAAGATCTTAGGTGGGTGGAGATCGATGATGTAGGGTGGGTGTTGATCGATCTCATGAGGTTGATGTCGATCAATGCTAGCCTTTGGCGAAGTTTCCAGATCTTTTCTCTTTGTGCACTGATTGTCATCAAGCTTCTGCTTCGAGTCGAGCCATTCTTCCAACTCTAAGAAGTCTTCCATAGTCACTTCCTTATCAGAATCCAAATCTCGTAGCTGTTCTCAATTCTCTAACTCCAAAAATGCTTCTAGCTCTAAGAAATCTTCCATAGTGATCTCTTTCTCTACATCCGGGGCTCGAGAACAACTTGATACATCAGTGGTCTTCAATGTCAAGTCTGCAATGTCTTGAGGACAACTCAATCTTTCAGGGTATTGAATAGATGTCATTCGCCAACATGAGTTTCTGTCGATCGATGCTGAGATGATGATGTCGATTGATGTTGAGGTCATATCACCAGTACCAGCTTCTTCTACTCTACTTCGTCTCCACACTCATGATATTCATCTCTTTTTGCCATAATGAAGTCGACCAGCTGTCTTGGAATCATATCTTCCCTCTTTATCTGTCAAGTTTCAACATTCATGTCTCACTTATCATTTTCTCCTTTTCTCGAGTTGCTTCAGCATCATCAAGAAATTCATAGAGGAAGGCTCTCTCAATATCCCCCTGCAGGTTAGAGACCCTGGCTAAACTTGACTGAACAAGCTGAATGCATCCCCAAAGAGAGAATAGGGGAAGATCTTGCTGAGCATGTGGTATTCAAACACTTCATTTTGCTCGTTCCTTAAAACTAGATCATCAAGTTCTTCGATGTGGTTTTTTGGAATCTCCGTTAGGAAGACACTGGAAGGGGTCTTGACCTACTCCATCATACCATTTTCAACTCAACTCAAAGTCATTTATCTCAGAAAAAGCGATCACATCAGGGATCACACCCCCATGAGCATTAATCATTTGTCATGCGTTGTTGCGAGTGCAAACTTTGTCATCTCGCAAGATCCAAGTCTGCTTACCTTGACCTTCTCTATTTTCTCGCAAGTAATGTCGATCGATGACGTGGTGTTGCTGCCGTCCGGCATGGATAAACAGTGTCGTGATGAACAACGTCTGGATGAATAGTGTCGATCAATGCAGGATGAACAGTGTTGATCGATGCGGGGATGAACAGTGTTGATTGACACTGGATGAACCGTGTCATCCAATGGTTGGTTTACTCTGTCAATCACTACTGCTTGGAGGGTGTCAATCCATACTTCCCTCGTAGACTTACGGTTCATGCGTGAATCAACAGGCTCCTTCTTTGAAGAACCCAAAGACCTTTTCTCATTTCATCCTGGTACTATATCTATGTACCTGAAATACAAGAATTTTTTTATGTAAATAAACTAAAATAGGAAAACCTAGACAAAATCAAACTAATGAGCCTCATGGCGATCCAATGCTCCCGGCAACAACACCAAATCTGATATCACGCAAATTACCCTAAGGAGTGAATTTACTCTCTCAAGTAGGATGTTCTGTTCTAGTACTTAGGAATCGAATCCCCAAGGAGTGTAGGCTCACAATAACTCAATACAATCACAGTTAAGCTAGGCTAATAGATTACAAAGCAATAAATATATAAAATCAGGGTGAACAAGATAGTTGTTCTAAAAAGATCGATGAATGTTTTGATGGAATGAGGGTTGCTAGATCTAGGGTTTCAAGTATTTAGATTTATAATGATATAGATAATTAGGCTGTCAATCCTAGAACTCGATTCTTATGAGAAAGTATTCCAGCTTCCGCTGCAAATCAATCCTATTGACTAAGTCCAATATCTCAGCTGTTGCTTGTTGATACGGATCAACGTCTGTTGATACGGATCGAAAGTGAGTTAGCACCGATTGATGTTTCCTTAGGAAAGTGTTAGCGAGTTGTTCGATGGTTTCTTAGTATTAACTAAATCAGTTCACACTTGTTTCTAGCAATCATAGCTCAAGGGAATCTATTATGGTGCAGAACATACTCTCGTAGTTGTCCACAATCCTAAGTTCAAGGTTCTGTTAGCTACTGTAAAACACATGCATTAATAAAAATTCCTTGAAGAATATCTACCACTTTAGCAATTCTAGAGTTTGGGCTAATCCATTATAACCATAATCAACCCAAAATCTAACAGGTGGATTTATTTATTCATGAAGTTTATCACAGAAATCATAGATGAATATGTATATAATAGATAAAACCAAAAGAGTTCCACGAGGACTCTAAAGGAGTATCTCCCTTCTCTCTTAAAACTAAGAACAAGAATAGAATAAAGCTTAGCCGTCAACAATGGCTTAGAAAACACATAAATAGGGTTAAAACTCAGCCAAAAGTATTTTGGTAACTTGTGGTGGCTTTTGGGCTTTAGTCGATCTTGAAATATACTCAGCTCAATCGCACCATGGGAAGGTCTCCATCCATAGCAAAATATCAGACGCGTTTGTGCAGTTCTACATCTCAAAAGGCTCTAAAATAACCAAAGTTCTCGAGAACATAGCTGAACCTAAAAACACTCTAAAACACACTCAATAGAGAACATATACCATGGCTGAAAACATGTTAAATTCATGGTATATCACGTTACGATCACTATACAAGATTATATAAGCTTTGGTCGCAAGATCTGTCAGCGAGTTCCCTAGCTAGTTCTAGCCACCTAAAACCTTAAACCTAATTGAGTCGCAGCTCGATAACAAAAAGATGAAAAGAGTGGACTGGACCTTGTGGAAGGCTGCCTACGTACCCATTTCAAGGATCAAGTCGGACGTAGTTCAGTTAAAATAGTAGAACAAGAGATCAAACCGCTTGCGCGAGTTCATCTAGTAATTGAGTGCTAGTCATAGAAATCAAGCTTGTCGAGAATAAAGCCTAAACATAGAAGTAAAGTGTAGACTGGTCCTCTTGAATTGAATCTAAACATATTACAACAACAATGTTAACTTGACCGTAGACAAGGTCCAATTCTTTTACCTTTATTTCTCGGTTACGTATTAAGTCTAAAATTTCAACTTGCTATTTTTCTCTTCCTTGCAGCTAATGTTCCAGGTGCATGACCAGTAGACATACTAGGAGAAACATAGAAGGACTTTTACTCACATTAACCAACGAAGAGCTTGCAAGATTAGAACGACAGAACCGTCAACAACCGAGGCCAACTAACACCACGATGGGTGATCACGCCAATAATGATGACCTCCCTGCTGCAATGGCCCTCATGCAGCAGATGCAGCAAACCATGCAGGTTCAGCAAGCTGCAGAAAATGCTGCTCAAGCAGCCGCATAGCAAGAACAACATGTTCCAATTGGGGAGAGAAACCTTACGCGCAATATACCTACTATGCATTCTGCCATCACTCTGCCAGTCTGCACTCGTCAGAACTTTGAGATCAGGCCAGCCTTGATAACCCTAGTGAAGAAGAAGACTTTTCATGGTCTCCCAGCAGAGATCCCTATGGAGCACACTGAGAGCTTTGGGAATGTGTGCAGTTTCATGCGTGCCAATGGAGAACCATCAGAGAACAACTTGATGGAAAAGCAGCTAAGTGTACATCAAGTGCACATTCTTCCCATTCTCTCTTGATGGCAAAGCAGCTAGGTGGCTAAACTCTCTTCCTACTAGCTCTATTACTTCGTAAGAATAGGTCCGATCAGCGTTCCTAAGTCACTTCTACACGAAATCAAAGACAACCACTCAGAGGAACATGATTTCCTCATTCAAGAAGCTGACTGATGAACCTTTCTACGACGCGTGGGATCATTTCAATGATTACCGCAGAGAAGGCCTTCATCATGGCTTCGAGGATGACTACCTTTTTGGCATGTTCTATGATGGACTTTATTAGGAATTTTGAAATGCTCTGAATTCTGCGAGCAATGGAGATTTCATAACCCAAACAACTGATGGGGCATTTGCACTGATAGAAAACATGGCGTCTAGATCGTACAACAAAAACCCAGAGACTGACCGCTCCAAGAAGGTGAACAGTGTAGACGCTCAAAAGATTGATGACCTAACGGCCAAGGTTGATCAGCTGCTCAAGAACAACCAGAACTAAGTTTACGTCATGGAGGAAGCCAATAGTGACCAAGGCCTTACAGATGATACAGCAGAGAGTGAGGCAACATGAGAAAACCAGCAAGAGGTCAGTTATGTCAACAGTCAAGGTTGGCAACTCAAGATCTATCTTCTGAATCCTAATGTGACGAACAACCAGCACATGTTCTCCTACAACACCAATGCAGATAATCCAACCGAAGAGCTTAGGGAATCAGTTGCAGAACACCGGGTATCAGAAACACTACCCTCAGAATCAGCAAGGAAAAATGTTCATCCTCAGCCAAGCTGAGAACCAGTATCAGAATCAGAACAGGAACAATGTGCAAGCTGCTTCGGTTGTTACGAACAGCCAACCTGACAAGCTAAAAGGTTTAGGCTTGATGATGCAACAGCTTCCACAAGGTCAGCAGATTCAGGGAAAGGCACTGAATCAGGATACCAATGAGATAAACACATGATGGACAATATGTTCACTGAGATAAACTCCAAATATGATGCTTTCATGAGTCACATAAGGAAGATGAATGTTCAAATCGCTCAAACCGCTGATACAATCAAAAGGCACCAGGGAACACTCTCTCGAAAAACATATAAGAACCCAAAAGATTGTAATGCAATTGAGTTGAGAAGTGGAAGACAACTCCTAGAAGCTTTTCTTAAAAAGCTTATTGCAGCAGAGAAGGGAAAGCAAAAGGAAGTAGAACAGCCCCCACTAGAGGATGTTCTCAATGAGGAACATGACGCAGAACAGCCGACTGAAACTGAACCTATTTCTCCTACGACCCAGACATAGCCTGTTCATGCTCGTGTTTACACTCCCAAAGTGCCTTATCCTGTCCCAGCAAAGAAATCACACAAAGATTGCAAAGAGATGAAACGTAAGAAGATGCTGGAGGATTTAACTGTTAAGTTATCCCTCCTGGACGCAATTCAGATGTTTCCTTCAATGCACAGTCTTGTAAAAGGATTATTTTCTAGGAAAATTTCCGCAGATAGCAACATAATGATGGTTTCTAAGGAGTGCAGTGCAGTCCTCCAAAACAGAACAATCAAGAAGTTGGATGATCTTGGAAAATTTGTCCTCTCGGTTCTGATTGGGAAGATAGTGTTTGCCTTCGTTATGTGATATGGGTTCAAGCGTGAACCTCATGCCTTATTCAGTTGCAAAACGTTTGGGATTGACCGATTTCAAACCAACTCTGATCTCATTGGTGTTCGATGATAGATCATCCAAACTTCCAATAGGTATCCTCGAAGACCTAAAAGTTAAAATCAGGAACACCACTATTCCTGCCGATTTCGTTGTCCTAGAACTCGAGGATGAACCAAGGGATCTGCTCATCTTGGGCCGACCTTTCCTAAACACAGTTGGTGCAATAATCGATGTGCGCAATGGGAGAATTGATCTCCATCTAGGGGACATCGTGATGAATTTTGAGATGGACAAGCTTCTCAAATGACCTACGCTAGATGGTCAGACCTTCACAGTTGATGACGAGAATGACGCTTTGGTCCCTCATGAAGGGATGATTGAAGAAATTTTTGTAGACGAGCCCCTTGAAGTAGCTTTAATCCGGGCTGAGTCATAGCAAAATACTTGCAATATAGAAGAATATGGGTACAAAAATATGCTAGACTCAAGCAAGAGCATGGAGAAGATGGTTGCTTACTTAAGTCTGGGGGAGAAGAACAGTTAGGCCCTACCTACAGGAACAAGCGTTCCTAAACGAGGGAACAGCCACATCAACCTGTTCGACGGTTCATGGAGCAAACAAAAGGCCCCAAAGATCGAGCTAAAATCCATACCAGCGTGACTCAGGTACGCGTTTCTAGGCCCCAACTCCACATACCTTGTCATTGTGAACTCTAAGCTTGATAAAGTGGAAACTGCTAAACTTTTGCGTGAATTAAGAAAATACCAAAAGGCACTAGGTTATTCATTGGACATCCCTGGTATTTCACATGATTTATGCATGCATAGAATACATCTAGAAGATGAATCGATGACATCTATAAAGCATCAAAGGAGGTTAAATCCGAATCTAAAAGATTTTGTAAAGAAAGAGATAATGAAACTTCTAGAAGGTGGTGTGATCTATGTGATTTCTGATAGTAAATGGGTTAGCTCTGTTCATGTAGTTCCTATGAAGGGTGGGATCACTGTGATAGCAAATGAAAAGAACGAATTGATACCTACTAGGACAGTAACTGGCCACCGCATGTGCATTTATTTTCGTAAATTAAAGGCTGCTACTCGCAAGGATCATTTCCCACTTTCATTTATTGATCAAATGCTTGAAGGATTGGCTAGCCACCCAGTTGCCCATACGGAACATTCGCCTACAGGAGAATACCGTTCGGGTTGTGCAATGCTCCTGCGACGTTCCAGCGTTGCATGATGTCTATATTTACTGACTTGATTGATGATATAATGGAAGTTTTCATGAATGAATTTAATGTCTACAGAAGCTCCTTTTCTGTCTGTTTGTCAAACTTTTGCAGGGTCCTTCAACAATGTGAAGAGAAACATCTCGTGCTGAATTGGTAGAAATGTCACTTCATGGTGCGAGATGGGATTGTTCTTGGTCACAAAATCTCAGAGAAGGGAGTCGAGGTGGACAAAGCAAATATAGAAGTGATGATGAGCCTACAGCCACCAAACTCTGTCAAAGGAATCAGAAGTTGATATACCATGGATTTTTACCCACTTTCAGCCATGGTATATAAGTGTTTTAATATATAATTACTATGTTTTGAGTCTTTTTAAAGTATTTACAGGTTCAGGTACGTTCTGGAGAAATATTGTGATTTCGGTGTCTTTTGGAGCCTTTTGAGTGCAGAACTGCACAGACGCGTCAAATGTTTAGCTATGGATGGAAACCTTCCCACTGTTATATTGAGCCCATCTCTTGATACAAGATATAGATTTGAGTATCTTTGCAACTCCAGCGGTCTGAGGTCAATAAGCATATTGTAGCAGAATTTATGTCTGTTTTACTGAAGAGTGGCCAGTCTGCCTCGCAAGAGGAAACTGTCGAGAAGATAAAGGAAAATCGATCGATGCTACACTCTTGACATCGATCGACATGGATTCCAGAATATGGGCCGAGCATTTTTATGACCGACTTTAGTCCAGGAGTTACCACAAACTACCATAATGCCTTTGCACAACCAGAAATCATATTTATGTTATTTCTAAGCCATTGTTGACGGCTTGACATTACCTAAGCTTTATTCTTATTCTTAGTTCTAGGAGAGGAAGGAGGAACTCCTTCAGAGTCCTCCTGGAACTCCTTTGGTTTTTATATTTTATATCTATTCTTTCTATATTTTTTTGACAAACTTCATGTCTGAATAGATCCACCTGTTAGGATTAGGGTTCAAATAGGTTAAAGGGATTAGCCCCAACTATAGGATCACTTGTTGTGGTATTTATTAATAGAATATTCATAATGCCTATGTTCTAGACTTGCTACCTAAAAACCTGATCTAAGGAGTTCTAGATATCATGAATCCATTCTATTAAACTAGGATTTGTTAGAGTATAGCGACAAATTGTTCTAGGGATCTTTAGTGGGCATATTTAACTCACGCATAAAGCTTGACTAGAGCGCATCGATCCATATTCCGACAGGAAATCGATCGACGTAGTTAAAGGTGAATCGAGACATTCATCTTAAGCAATTGACACCACTATTGATCGGATATTTTTGTCTTTGTCGATAGATCTAGTCAATATACTATATTCAGAAAGGCGACAGCTGATGAATTTGTTATTTCATTGTTAAGCTCTTAAATACCATGCATACAACTAATTAGCACCTATAGAATTATAATTTCCAACACCTAAATAGAGACCCTAAGTCTAGCAACCATCTTTCCATCAAACTCATCTTGGTTACAAAAGAACAACTACCTTGTTCGACATAGTTTACTATATTTACTGCAATCTATACTATTATTTAAGAAGTAAATTTGCTTAGTTGTCATGTTCTCCATGAGTTTAGGTAATTTTGTTTATTTATCATATTTTTATTATTTATATATATTTTATTTAAAAATAAAATGAATTTACATGAATATATCATATTTTTAGTAAATAAGATAATTCTTGTTAATTATGTTGTTATCTTGAAATATATTTTTATCTATACTATTATTTAAGAAGTAAATTTGCTTAGTTGTCATGTTCTCCATAAGTTTAGGTAATTTTGTTTATTTATCATATTTTTATTATTTATATATATTTTATTTATAAATAAAATGAATTTACATGAATATATCATATTTTTAGTAAATAAGATAATTCTTGTGAATTATGTTGTTATCTTGAAATATATTTTTATATATAAAACTTCAATTTTAAATTAAGATATAAACAGTATTATATTTATCTAAAATGAATTTATATTAATAATTTAATATTTAAATATAATTAAAACGAATTTATATTAATAATTTTATATTTTTTAAAATAATGTAATTATTATGGATTATGTTGTTATGTTGAAAATATATTTTCCTATTATAAAACTTAAATTAAGATATAAAAATTATATTATTAATTATTAAATATAAATCATAATTAAATATAAATCATCAAAACAATTATTTGAAAAGTGAATTTGTTGATTTGTCTCCATGATCCTAGTTTAATTTATTTACTACTTTATAACTCATTTACCTCTTTATTATTTATTAGCCTAGTTTAAACATATAACTATTAGATTTAATTAGTTCCCTATCTCCTTGTGGTTTCGATCCTTAAGTACTACAACTGAACCTCTTATTTGAGAGAGTAAATTAACTCCTTAAGGTAATTTGAGTGATATCAAGTTTCCTAGGACACGCTGGTTTCTACATGAGGTTCTTTAAAGACTTCTCCAAAATCGCAAGACCACTAACCAGACTGCTTTGCAGGGAGACAAAGTTTGCGTTCGATAGCGATTGCTTGGCTGCTTTCCACACAATCAAGGGCACTCTTGTAAGCGCACCAATCATGCAACCACCAGACTAGGACCTCCCTTTTGACATCATGACCGATCCAAGCGAATTCGCAGTCAAAGCAGTGCTAGGCCAGATGAAAGACAATAGACTTCATGTCATCTACTAAGCGAGCAGGACACTAGAGAAGCTCAGTCCCGCTACGCCACTACTGAAAAGGAGTTATTGGCAATTGTCTTTGCCTTTGAAATTTTTTGATCCTCTTGGTTGGCTCTAAGGTGATAATGCACACAGACCATGCTGCTTTAAGGTATCTACTCACCAAAAAGGATGCATAACCACGGCTGCTCCGATGGATTTTTCTGCTTCAAGAATGCGATCTGGAGATCAAAGACAAAAAGGGAATTGAGAATGGTGTAGCAGATCACCTATCCAGGATGACGATGGATGAAGAAACAACTCTTGACGATAGCTTCCAGTGGAGCATGTTTACTCGATCAGTCTCTGGAACATCACGGAACAACTGTTCCGCGATGAATGTTCCGGCGACCAGGAAGACTTTGCTTGTTTTATCACGAAATAATATCCGAATCTCCCATGGTTTGCAGAGATTGCGAATTATTTGGCTGCTGAGAAAGAACCAGAAAAGTTCACTGGTAATGACAAGAGGAAGTTTGTAAGATCTGCAAGGCTCTACTATTGGGATGAACCATACTTGTACCACAATTGTAAGGATGAAGTTTTCAGAAGGTGTGTGTCAGAGACTGAGATTCCATGGATTCTACATCATTGCCACGGTTCTCTTACGCAGGACATTTCACAACATTCAAGACTTTGTCTAAGATACTACAGGCCGGTTTTTGGTGGCCCACCATGTTCCAGGATGCACAAGCTTATATTTCCAAATGTGACTCATGTCAGCGTCAAGGAAACATCAATAGGAGGAATGAGATGCCCCAGAACTTCATCTTGGAAATCGAGGTATTTGATTGCTGAGGAATAGAGTTCATGGGATCATTCCCACCATCTTTCAAGAACGAGTAAATCCTGGTAGCAGTCGATTAGGTTTCCAAGTGGGTGGAAGCACTTGCAAGCCTAACAAATGATGCACAGGTGGTCATTAAGATGTTCAAAACCATCATTTTTCAAAGTTTGGAGAACCAAGAGTGGATACAAGCGACGGAGGCAGCCATTTCACCAACAAGATCTTTGCAAATCTCTTGAAGAAGAGTGGGGTAAAGCACAATGTAACTACTCCATATCACCTTCAAACAAGCGGCCAAGTAAAGGTCTTGAACAGAGAGATCAAAAGCATTTTTCAGAAAACAGTCAACACTACTCGCAAGGACTGGTCGTTCAAGCTCGACGTTGCTCTGTAAGTGAACAGCCTACAAAACACCAATCGGGACCACTCCCTACAACTTGGTGTACGGAAAAGCGTGTCACCTACCTGTTGAGCTAGAATACAAGGCAGCATGGGTCGTGAAGCTGCTCAACTTTGACATCAAACCATCAGCGGAGAGGCGCTCCATTCAACTCCACGAGTTAGAAGAGATAAGGTATCTCGCCAAAGAAATCTCAAAAATATACAAGGAGCACACTAAAGCTTATCATGATAAGAGGATCCTTAGGAGGAACTTCTAGCCAAAGGATCAGGTCCTCCTTTTCAACTCCAGGTTACGGCTGTTCCCTAGAAAACTGAGATAAAGTTGGTCCGGACCGTTCACCATCAAGGAGGTCCGTCCCTATGGAGTTGTTGTGTTGCTGGACACAAAAGGTGAAGAGTTTGTTGTCAATGGTCAGCGCCTAAAGCCATATCTTTCTGAGATAACAATCGCAGAGGGTGAAGAAATTCCCCTAAGCGATCTTTCTCTAGCCTAATCAGCTAGCCAAGTCAAGCTAGTAACTTAAACCAAGCGTACTGTGGGAGGCAACCCACTGGTGAGTGTACATATTTCTTTAGAATCACTACAAGAAATGTGGGTATTAATAGCATCGAATTAAAGCGTTTATTACAGTTATGCTATTGTATATTGACAGTTGCTTTTTCTATAGCGTTTTATCAATTTAAACGCTATATTTGTTATCGCGGGAAAATTATTTTTTTAGCCGCGTTAATTTGCTAAGTGTAGGTGTCTTACCATTGTAGATCCAAAAGTAAACGCTATAGTAAATGTAAAATATCTCAAATTTCAGACAAAAATCCAATGTTTATCTTTATCCAATGTTTATCTCTATAGCACATTTAG
>CAKOAT010059711.1:185198-197042 GCA_932364175.1 Eruca vesicaria subsp. sativa | reverse complement strand
GTTTTGCTTGTAAAGTTACAATCTTGATTGGTTAGTGATGTGGTTACAAGGTTTTGGAGAAACTTGATGCGACTCTTGATGTTGGTGGTGTGTATGATCCTGAGAGTGAACGTTATGACCATCACCAGTAAGGCTTCACTGAAGTGTTTGGTCATCAGTTTAATACCAAACTCAGCAGCGCAAGGCTTATCTATATGGTGAGAGGAATTACATTACATTCTTGTGATATTTGTGTGCTTGTAGAGACATTTGTGCTGATGCTTCTGCCTTTTAGCACTATGGCTTGGAGATAATTTCTAAGGAGCTTCAGCTTGATCAGAAACATCCTAATGTTCAAAGATTGTTTCTAGCTGTATACTAAAACTTCATTGAGGTAATCCAGAATTTGTTTGCTTAATTATAATATTTTTGGTTTTTATGGAGCTATTTTGGTCTTTGGTTTTCTTCTTGTGTGTATTAGGACGCTGAGAAGGAGAAGCTGTGGAGCCGGAAGATATCTTTCAGGTCGAAGGTGAAGCCTGAAGTGGAGACATCCGTGAAGCCGAAGGAGTAGAGGTTGGGCTTGGAGAAGAAGAAGATGACTGGTTTTAGTTTTTTAATATTAGGTTTTGGTTTTGGTTTGGCTTAATTAGTTTTGTAAAATTAGGATTAGGTTTTGGTCAGGTTTAGTTTTGTAAAACTGATTTTAATAAATAAATATTTTTTAATATAAAATCAATTCGTAAATATTTTAATAATTTTTCTGATAATTTAAAAATAAATTAATAACATGAATCATTGCTATCTTTGTATAGGTAACATCAAATTAATGAGTTTTAATAACATTTGTATATCGTTATTATAAGTATTAACAATTGCATAGACAACACCGCTATTGTTGTTTGTTTTAATATAGCATACGACTGTTTCGCTATCGAAAGTGTCGGACCTATTATGACGGGCGATCTCAGATGGTTTTAAGGAGCGCTATGGTAGTGATCTCATAGCATTTAACGTCCGCTAACAAAACCCATATTTCTTGTAGTGAATTTTTTGTTTTGTGTTACTTTTAAATTTATTTTACAGGATAAAAACCAGAAAAACCCGAGCTGCTTAAGCAGAACAGACATCAGACTATTCCCGGTTCAGAGCAGCTGCTCTAAACAAGTAAGTATCTTGGGATCCAAAAAAATAAAAACAAAAACCCTAGAGAAATAGGCAAGTGGGACATGAAGTGGGGGCCTAATTAAATATGATTTCCATCTTGTTACCCCACAACCGCCTCCTCTTTGTCTTTTGTGATTCCACCAAGGCCTCCCCTTAACCTTAAAATCTTAAACTTCCACTCGATTTTACAAGATTTTTGGTTTTAAAACTTACTTGAATTTCGAGTGCTTGGGTTAATTGCAGGTCTAATCCCTCAGAAGTCGCATGGTAAGAGGCGGATCCACCAAGTGGCTCTCGGCCAAAAACTCTTCCTCTTCTTTTTGCTCTTGAACAAATCGATTTTTGGTTTCTCCAACTAGAAATCGACCTCTCCTCATGCTGCTAGGATAGATTTAAGAAGATTGAGTACAAAATGATAGAACTGCTAGGGATAGATTTAGGATCTATTGAAGCGATTTATATTCATGTCGGATTGATTGTAAGTGGGTTTGATAGGAAAAGTTTGGATGGAGCAACCACAAGTTCTCACGCTACAAAATTCTTCTACTAAACCCAATGAATGGGACTAATCGCCTTTCTTTGACTATGTTTTGCAGATGCCTAAACGAACCAAAAGCATCTCCAAAAAGACACCGAAGTACGCCCAAGGAGAACCGGAGTATGATCCCATTTCCCAAACTTACCCATGGCCACGCGAAGAGGAAACGGAGATTCCTGTCAATGACGCAACATCCCAAACTCCTCGAAAGAACGTTTGGATAAGGAAGCATCAAAACGTTACAATGCCTTGCTCAAGATCAACATCCAGCCAACCCAGTTCATTCACGCAAGGACCTTGCTCGATCTTGGGCTCCATGAGGATGTGCATGGTATTCTCGACATGCTAGGAATAGTTGGTCTCTGCTATGAAACTCACGCACTGTACCCAGATTTGGTGAGACAAGTCCTCGCCACCACATAGATCACTTACCAAAAGCCTGACTTTCCAACCTTTGAAGAGGCATACTTCACATTCTTTGCAAGCGGCATTAAGCACTTATTTTCTCTGGAGAATCTCACCGAGATGTATGAGATGTCATAGGAACCAACCGGAATTTCATTACCCAAGAAGTTTCCTCCGGAGCAACCGTTCTAGAACCTCATCGCCACAGGAAAATTCAAATCTGGCACAGCCAGCCAGTCCCACATCCGAAATCCCATACTAAGGATAGTTGCATAGTTCCTAATAAACATGCTTTTCTTGAAGGATCATACTTCAAAAGTGCAAAGAGGTGAGCTGAAGATGCTGTTTTTGGGGGTTGAAGATGAGATCCGGGCCGTGAACATTGGGATTCTGATTGCTCAGATGAGGACTAGCCCGGGTTGTATGCTAGTCCAGATGTTTGTTGAAAAGAGGGCACGGGCCCTGAAGGGTACTCAGAAGAAGCACCATTATGGGAGTTTTCTCATTCCTTTGTTCCATCATTTGGAGGTTGATCTCAGCGCTTACATGTCCACAATATGCCTGAATACATAGACATCCCTTACCTGATCAACTGCCAAATCCTCCGCAACGTGACCACCTATTGTTTCATAGGAAAGGATGGTATGAACTGCTACTGCAAGTTCCCTCAGCATGACATTACTTCGATAAGAAATGTGGATAACATTCGCTTTAAACCCAGCCTCAATTTTCTGTGCGCCGACCCAAGGTCCTCTCACCAAGATGCAACTATGGATGATGTCAAGTTTTTCAGTACCTTCGAAGGAAATACGGCATACAACCTGAAACCTCTTGCTAATGACGCCGATGATGGCGCCTATCCTCGCTGGATGGTAGATTATCAGCAAAAGAACAACAGCCTCAAGAAAAGGATACTGAAAGCGATCACTGGAGGATATTTGGGGAAGCCAAGCACAGCTGAACCTGGAGGGGAACAAACTGCGACAGGTGGGAATCGCTCAGGAAAGGAGCCAGCACGTACTTCAGGGGCGCAGGATCAGTCCCCGAAGACCGTTCCTCGTCGCCGGGACAGGAGCTACGCTGGTCAGTCTGACAGCGAAGAAACTGACTAAGCGGTTCCGACATCTCTATCACCATTGTCTTATCTGTTCTTCTTCTTTTTCTTTTATTCCTTATGAACTTTTCTATTATTTTATCCTTCTTCAATTTATTTTCACACCAGGAATGGTGTGAAGTACGTCTGGGGGAGGCATTTGTCTGCTTCTAATCTCTTTTGCTTTGTCTTATGTTTTGAGCCAGTCCTTTTTCTATCGAGACAGTTGTTATGAATGAGTCTGTCAAAACTTTGTGAGAATCAAGACCTTATTCTATAATGTGTATTAACCACCCTCGTGCTTTAATTTATCTTATCTAGTGACCTTAGCAGAGGCGACTAACACACATCTGGACCCAGAACACCCTGACATTACATCATCTTGTTCTCCAAAAGCTTTCGGCTTGTATAGGTTACTCTAAAACGATTTAACTCCATTTAACTTGAACCTAATCTTTACTGCAATTCTTCTTGTCATGGGCGTTAGATTTGGGTTTAACGATATTCACACTTAAGACATTCTTATTCTTTTTTACCAATCTTGTTGACTCTGAGTGGCTAGCTCATTTTTAGCTAGTACTTACCTTGAAACTCTAAGCCTTTATTCCACCCTCATGCATTTGTTATTCAGTATCTTATGTGAAAATATGTGCAAAAGGACCGGAGAAGAAAGGATCGACACAGTCTCTTACTTGTTGATGCCACAGAATATTATGCAAAGAGAGCAGGCGGGACGAGCAACCGCTCCGCCGCCATTGATCCAACATGAGAGAAGAGAAGGTAAAAAGAAACATGAATGGGAATATCACAAAGAAATAAGAGCCACTAGGAAGGTCGAGTAAAAGAATGGGTACCAAGTTGAAAGAATGAAGGACATGCTGATGATAGGAACAACTGTTCCAAAGAGAGAGCAAACACCTGATCAGAGCGGTTGTTCCAGAGGAAGAACGAGCAAAATGAGTAGGGGCTGTGGACATCAATGGATCTATCCTCTTGCAATTTTGTGCGATATCATGCATCTTCTACAATAAAATGATAACCCTTAAACACTGATTAGCTCCACCTTAACACTGATTAGCTCCACCTAAACAGTTAAAATGCATGTTTCATACCTAGACCATTTACCCTGAATAATGCATGTGATGAGAAGCTCACGCAACTCTTAATTGATTGTAAGGAGTTTTGTCTGGAAAGTGTAACTTTTACAGGTTTGAGATATAGAGTATGGAGCTGGTTTGAACAGCGGTCAGTGAGGTTCTCGGTAAGGGTGTGTTGTTTTAGCTACACTGCTTGTATGGTTCAGAGATTTGTGTTTATTGTATGGTTGCTAAGAATAGGCGAGTTCCCACTTTCAAACCTTTCTCCATGTTCTTGGACCATGATTTTGTTTGAGGACAAAAAAGAATCTAAGTCTGGGGGAATTGAAATTTTGTGTTCTTGACACATTATATGTATTTCTTACTAATAGTTTTTAAGTTTTTATCGAGCCTTTCTAGTCCTTTTGAGTCATTACAGGTCTGAGAGTCTAATAGGTGAGAAGAATGATTGTGTGGAGCAAAAGAAGGAAGAAAGAGCCTGACTTGAAGGTTTTCACAACTGGACAATCAGGCAGACTATTCTCGCATGAGTGGAGCAACCTGATGGTATGTTCCCCGATACTTATGGAAATAAAGATTTTGTTTCGGGATTTGCCCTAGTTTCGCCTATTTTTCTCTCCAGTCGCCTATGGTTTATATATATTCATGTCTTATTTACTTTGTTTTTCTACCTTAGTTTTTACGCAAGAAACACTTAGAGAGCTTGTGATTAGGCGATTTGCTACTTGTAAGGGAGAAGGCTTCATGTATCTCCTAGAGAAGATCATCCTGAACCCTCTGATTTATATCATCTATTGCATGCAGTTTTATTCAGAAATTATATCTCTCTATTCTTGTGTTATGTTTGAGTAGTCACCGAGTTAGTTTAGGTTTCTAGGATCTTAGAATCGTGAGCTAAGGCCTAAATAAGTCATCCTAAGATTTTCTACATTCATATTTGTTCTTATTGGTTGCATTGAACTCATCACTTAGAGCATGGATTATGGTTAATTGATTTGCTAACCGTTAGTTGATAACTTGATATGATTTGAATGAGCTTTGTATTCCTAATCAGCGAGAGTAGATATTATGGTATAAGATGAACATATCGGACTTGATATCTAAGGCTTGCTATCGTCTCTTGATCCAAACGAGAGTTTAGGTATCAAGATCAATTTGCAAAGGGAACAACTCCATGAAAATGGGTTGGACTATTCCGAGTGATCCGAGTTTAGACTTGCATAAACTGGATTTGAATAATTGCTTGCTTGCAAATCCCGTACCTGAAGAAGAAACCGTAGCCTAGCGCTTTAAACCAATTTGAAAAAAAATCACCATATTACTTGTTCTTTATGTTACTCTTAAGTCTTATTTAAACACACAATTTTGTTATAGCTTAATATCAATCTCACAGAAGTAAAATGTAGACTGGTCCTCTGAAATTGAATCTAAACATATTACAGCAACACAGTTAACTTTACATTAGACAAGATTCAATTTTAGTGTATCATCTAGTCGCCCATCATCTAGTCGCCCATGGGCGACTAGACCTTGTGGAGTAGGCTTTGTTGAGTGTCTAATCGCCCACGGGAGACTAGACGTTGCGAGTGTCTAATCGCTTGTGGGCGACTAGAACTTGTTGAGTGTCTAGTCGCCCACGCACGACTAGTTGTTACGAGTGTCTAGTCGCCCGTGGGCGACTAGACCTTTATGAGTGTTTAGTTTCCCATGGGAGACTAGACTTGTTACGAGTCTTCTTTCTTTGTTACGACTAAATTTGTCATCTCTCGCATAAGCCTTCCATAAGAATGTTGTTCCGTTCATTTCATCTTTGGATATAAATATGTATTCCTTATCTGGGATGAACTATACGAAGTTTCTTATTTTATCCTTAAGCAAATAGGTTTGGCTGATGCTGTATAGTTTCTCTGACATTTTCAGTTTATATTTTCTTAAGACACAATTTCTCAGAGGAATTTAGCTGTTGAATTTGCCATGGCTGATTTTGACCCCAACGTTGGTTCCATCTTTGACTTCTTTAATTTCTGGTACAAGTTGTTCCATCTCCTTAGTTTCTTCAGTTCATTTTCTTGCCAAGGTCTCATCATCCTCTCCCACTTGAGAACGAATTTTCCTCAATTTCGGTTCTTCTGCATAATAAGGAACCAAATCAGTAACATTGAAGCTTGAACTTACACTATACTTACCTTGGAGATCCAGTTGGTGGCGTTGTTGTTGAGATTCTTGATGACTTTAAAAGGGCCATCTATTCTAGGCATGAACTTGGATTTTCTTTCATTATGAAATCTCTCCTTTCTCAAGTGTATCCAGACTAAATCTCCTTCTTCAAAGATCATCTCGTTTGGTCTTTTTTCTATATTGATCCGGGCCTTCTTATGTATCTGTTTAACAAGTTCATATTTCTTTTGCCCATCCAAGCTAACTCTTTCACTCAAAGTTAATGACATTAGATCCAAATGTGATAAAGGAGTGAAACAACAGACGATCTAAAATGGAGAAGGTTGAAGTACTTATACTGAGTTTTGATGAAAATGAGATCTTACGAGACGAAGAAGGTCATACTCGCAACAGTGACAGACAATTGATTCATGCACAGAGTTTTGTAATCCCTGATTTAATTTTTGTTGCTGATTTGAATGACTTAGAATGGAGCCGAGAATGGTATGATTGGGTAGGTCAGGCCCCGTTTCAGGGTCTTCCTCAACAAGATCCCAGAAACCACATCAAAGAACTTGAGGATCTAGTCTCAAGTAGCGAGCAGCATGAAGTATCTGAATTCCACATACTCTGCAAGATTTCCCCATACTCTCTCTGGTGATGCAATTAGCTGGTTCACTCAACTGCAACCACGATCTCTAACCTGTTGGGAGGACATTGAAAGAGCCTTCCTCTACAAATTTCTCTATGAAGCTGCAGGAACCCGAGAAAGGGACATCAATGATAAGTGGGACATGATCATTTAAAGTTAGCAGAAGAAGAGGAAATAACTGAATCCAACATAGATTGTTGATCCTATCATAGTAGAGGGTGACGAACAACGTTGATGGAGAGCTGAGCTGAGTGGATGAAGCTGATATTGGTGACCCGGCCTCATCATCGATCGACAAATACTCTTGTTGTCGATCGACACCTCATGAAACCCCTGAAAGATTGAGTTGTCCACAAGACATTAAAAACTCAAAATTTAAGAGAAACCGATATATATATATATATATATATATATATATATATATATATATATATATATATATATATATATATATCAAGCATCTATCTTGTCCTGATTTGAATAGAGAGATCACCATGAAAGATTTCCTAGACCTAGAGGATGAAGATTTGCCTCACATGTTGGATTTGATAGAGAAATAACTATGGAAGACTTCTTTCAGACAGAATAATGGCTTGACGATTTGGGTTAGAACTCGGAAATGAAGCTTGACATCGATCAACACCTACAGGAAAATGTCTGGAGTTCTTATGGTTTTTTTTCTTTCTAAATTGAGATACATATCATCAAAATCTTGATATGTTCATTTCCTTTTTGTGTTAAAAACAAATAAAATATGAATTCAAAATTATCATATTATTTAGGTGTAGAAGATCTAGCTTCAAACAATTTAAAGCACTAGTAAAAATCTATCGGATAGCCACTACAACGAAGTGGCTATATAGCCAAAATTCGTGGCTATAAAGAAACCAGCCACGCTACGGGAAAAGAAAATTACCGTGGCTATAGCCTCGTGGCTGGAAAGAAAGCGTGGCTTATTGTGGCTAATTGCCACGCTTTTACCACGGTTGTTTGCGTGGCTAAAATAGCCACGATAATAAACCTGTAACGTGGCTATATTAAGTGGCTATGATAGCCACGAATTGGCCACTAACATAATGTGGCTATGTAGTTAACCACGAATTTGCCACTACGTTTTCGTGGCTATATTTAGCCACGGTTTTTTTAATCACGATGTGTTAATTAGTGTGGCTATTCTATAAATAGTTTTATTCTTTGATTAGTTTTAATTTGCCAATTAGAACAATTTTTATTTCCATTCAAATATTAAAACATTGCACATTTAATAAAACACAAAAGTTGCATATATATAAAAGAGTAGGTTCAACATTACAAAAACATAGATAAATAAACAAGGTAAGAGTTTTAATACAAAAGACATAGTTAAAAGAGTCTCAAAAGACTCTACCANAACATTGCACATTTAATAAAACACAAAAGTTGCATATATATAAAAGAGTAGGTTCAACATTACAAAAACATAGATAAATAAACAAGGTAAGAGTTTTAATACAAAAGACATAGTTAAAAGAGTCTCAAAAGACTCTACCAAAAGATCAAAGCTAGAGGTTGATAAAACCTTGTTACAAAAGAGAAGACAGGAACCTACTAAAGACTGAGTAGTTGGTGCTTGTTGGGGACGAAGGGATTGGATGAAGTCATTGATGAGATCTCTTGTTGATGCAAAGTCATGCTTCATCTCGGCCACATCCTGCCTGACCTCAGACACGTCCTGCCTCACACTTTGGAGGCTTGTCTCAACACTTCCCACACGCATCTCCAGCTCAAGACTGCGGGCAAGACCATTAGGCACACGTGAAGAAGGTGCTTGCTCCCTGTATTGGACACTGCCCAGTCCATAAACATTCCCCCTCTTCCCTTTTGCATTCTGTTGAACAAAACATAAAAAAATTTAAAAACTAATTTGCCTCAAGACTATAAATAAACAGAACATAGCATTAAAATTTTTAATAAACTCAGAATTGCCTCAAGAATATACCTTTAGATAAGCTTTGTTTAACTTGAGGCGAGAAGGAGTAGATGATGTACTTGGACTCCCAGGTGATCCTTCGGTGTTAGAGAGCTGTGTGGCTTCCAACTCGGCTTGAGTAACGAGCTCTTCTGCACGATAGTCCACAAAGGTCCCATCTGGTCGGGTGTGTGTCGCCCTGACTAGGTCAGTGAATGATGGCCGTTCATTAGTACCAGAAGCTACCATCTGCAAAAGACAGAAAATAATTACAGCAGATTAGAGAAAAATAAAAATATTTAAAAGTATAGACATGGAAAAAATACCATGTTATACTCAATTCTTGAAAAAGACCTAGGTCCTGCATTATGCTTGTGGCAGCCTTTACCCACAGGATCAGACTTGCGAGCTTTTGCAGCCTTCTTGCTCTTCTTTTTAGCTGGCTCGGTTGCCCAGTCCTCCAACAGTAGTGTCCAGTCAGCTTCACTAANCCACAGGATCAGACTTGCGAGCTTTTGCAGCCTTCTTGCTCTTCTTTTTAGCTGGCTCGGTTGCCCAGTCCTCCAACAGTAGTGTCCAGTCAGCTTCACTAATATACTTTGGCTTCTTCTGTTGCCTCTTCTTCTTGCTTATCCTTTCACCAATGGTGGTCCATGTTTCTTTCTTCCAAAGACCGTAAACCAAGTCATTGAACTCAGGTTCCCAATAGAAATTTTGCTACAAAAAAAACAAAACAGTATGAGATTTAAGAACATATAAAATGGATATAAAATGTATATTAGTCACTTACCACAAACGTGTGCCACCATGAGTCCCTCCTTTCATCAGGAACCATCCTCCAACTCTTCCAAGGCCCCATGTAGTAGGCTTGCCAAGTTGCCCGAATGAAAGTGTTGACACACGGGTCAATACCAAACCTGAAATGATAACAAACATCAATAACAGTAACAATACATTCACAAAAAATCCTAAAAAATAAACAATCATAACTAACAATCCTAAATAGAAACTATCCTAAGCAATCACATCGATAATTCAAAGAACAGAAACTATCCTAAACGAATAACAGCCATAGTTCAAATAAAAGAAACTATCCTAAACTTACCACAAAGATCCATTGATTTTATCTGGATGGAGATGAGGCTGTGATAGCCTAGCAGGTGAATTGAGCATGGCATTGAGGGTCATCTGCGGGTAGCTGTTGGAACGAGAAGAGGAAGCAGCATGGTTCGAAGCTGGTCCAGTAGCACCAGGAGGCATAGGAGGAGGCGTAGCAGTTGTCCCATGTACTCTTTGTGAGTTCATCTGTTAACAACCAATAAAGAAGAAACATTAGTATACAGAGACAAAGCGAAATGAAAAAGACAGAGAAGAACATGAGAAATTAAAAACCCGAAAACGAAACCTTAGATTGAAAACAAACCGAAACCCTAGACTGAAAACAGTCAAAACCCTAAATCGAAAAATATCAAACAGAAGCAACGAAATCGAAACCCTAGATCGGAAACAATCAAAACCCTACATCGAAACACACACAGAAGCAAAGAAATCAAAACCCTATAACAATAATTAAAAGCCCCAAAAAATTGAAACCCTAGAACATCTAATCGATTCAAGATTCCTAGGGTTTCTATTTAGCTAAAGAAAGATAACGAAACACACACAGAAGCAAACAAATCGAAACCCTATAACAAGAATTAAAACCCCCAAAAATTTGAAACCCTAGAACATCTAATCGATTCGAGATTCCTAAAGTTTCTATTTAGCTAAGGAGAGAAAGGGGTTCCATGAGAGATGTCAGACCGCGACACTCGAGATCGGAGACAGTGTACCTCGAAATCGGAGACGGCGACACTCGAAATCGGAGACGGCGACACTCGAAATCGGAGACGGCGACACTCGATCAGTGACTCGAGAGAGATTAGGTTTTTTTTCTAAGTGTTGAGAAGAAAGAGGAAAACCGATATAAAAGCATTTTACCATTGCCACGCCAAAAATCGTGGCTAACCGTGGTAAACTTTTGGCAATAACCGCGAAATCAGAAATAATTGGAGCCAAAACCGATTAAATTGGAGGCAAACCAATACGTAAACCAAAATTTTACAATAGCCACGACTAACCCACGAAACTAACGTGGCTAGTTGATAATATAAACCGCGAAACCAAAAAAAATGGAGCCAAAACCAAATACATCGGAGGCAAACCAACTGGTATTCTTCAATTCTATTATAGCCACTACACAGCCACGGAATATGCATGGCCAGGCTCAAATCTTAAAACTGCAAACTATAATCCCTAAACCCTCTTTCTTCTACCTTCTATAATCCCTAAACCCTCTTTCTTCTACCTTCTATATTCATACAACATATTTTAAAACCTTACAATATTTAAAAATCATACAATATATTTTAAAACCTTACAATATTTTTTATAACAATATATTTTAAAACATAACAATATTTTTTATAACCATATATTTTACAACCTTACCATTAATTATACATCTACCAATATATTATAAAACACTACTAAATTATTTTACAACCTTCCAGCATATTTCACAACCTTAAACACATATTTTACAATCTTGGAATATATTTTTCTATTCTGAATCATCACACGAATCACGATCTTCTTCTACATCACCATCTGATACATATTCATCGTTTGGAGGATTCACCGGAGCAATATCATAATCAGACACATCATCAATAACATGTGTTTCAACCCGTAACAATGAACTTTCAGCAACCTGATCACGTCTATCATCTTGCCATGCCGTTAAAGCAATTTCTGAAGTTTCTCGAA
>CAKOAT010059711.1:124178-166507 GCA_932364175.1 Eruca vesicaria subsp. sativa | reverse complement strand
GAGAAGAATGGAAAGTTCCCGATTTAAGTCAAATCTGGGCGAAATGGAAAGATCGGATTGCCAAGACAAGGAGTATATAAAGAGGAGGTCTAGGGCAGAAGCAAAGGGACACAAAATTCAGAGCTCTCACCACCAAAAACTAGCATTTAGGAACTTTTCCGTTTTTCTGTTAGCGAGCTGCGTCTCAATTAGGGTTTTCTAAGTTCTTACGTTTATGGCTACTCTTTTGTAACCAGTTCAACGCAGATTCGGAATAAGAACCTCTTTGCTCTCTGTTTTCGTTTATTCTCGTTTTTATTCTAAGTTATCGTTTTCTTATTTTCGTTGTGCGGTTCTCGCAGATAGCCGGTTCCTCTGGAAACTTAGGGTTTTTCCCGAAGTTTCCTTATTTACGATTTATTTGACAGTAGGGTGAAATCGACTCCCACATCGGTGGGTTGTTGTATCTAGCGAACTGTACCAGATCTGATATTTCTTTTGCCACTAATCTACTTGCGAGATTTAGTTCGGCTCCTACTCATAGACATTGGAACGGAATCAAACACATATTCTGTTACCTTCAAGGTACGGTTGACCTAGGTTTAATGTATTTTAGAAAACCCGAGTTTGGTATGGTTGGTTTTGCAGATGCAGGATACTTATCAGATCCTCATAAGGCTCATTCGCAAACCGGCTATGTTTTTACAATTGGTGGGACAGCGATCTCTTGGCGTTCGCAGAAGCAAACTCTGGTTGCAACATCTTCGAACTATGCAGAAACTATTGCGCTTCACGAAGGCTGTCAAGAATGTGTGTGGCTTAGATCAATGAGTTACCACATACAAGAAGCAAGCGAAATATTTGATAAGAAAGAGCCGACGAAAATGTTCGAAGACAATTCGGCGTGTGTTGCTCAACTTAAAGAAGGCTATATCAAGAGCGATAGAACAAAGCACATGCCTCCAAGATTTTTCTCGTACATACGGCAGCTCGAGAAAAATAAAGATGTGGATATCGAGTATATACGGTCATGCGACAATCCCACAGATTTGTTTACAAAGGCCTTTCCGACTACAATATTCCGAAAACACGTCTACGGTATCAGAATGCGACATTTACGTGACTTATGAAGAAAAAGCTACGTCCATTATGCTCAGGAGGAGATTACGCCAGTGTACTCTTTTTCCTTTTTCATGGTTTTTAGCCCAATGGATTTTTCCATTACTAAGGTTTTAACGAGGCACTACGTAATATAGGATGGATAATCAAGGAGGAGTGTTAGATAATGATTATCCATCTCATGAAGACACTTGTCTCATGACTAATATTATGTTTGTCATTGTCACTAGACACATGTCATTGTGTGTGTATTGTTTTATCTCCTATAAATAGGGAGTTTGTGAAATGAAAATAAGATTCAGAAGTTCATCAACTCCTCTCTCTCTTTAACGTGATTTCTCACACAAATAACATATATATAATAATATATTAAACACAAATATATAAAACTATATATCTGAGCTAATAATTTACAATTGAGCTAATAATTTACAACAATTTCTTCATAATTCTTCTTCGTGAACAGATCAATTAATATCATACCTTGAACACGTGAAATATCTTGTCTAGCTTATCCAAGCGCACAAAATTTCAGCGAAAAGATATCCATTTGTTATTGACCAAGAATCATGCACTTGAACGACTCTAGTATGCTTACAAACTTTGGAATCTAAATTTTAGATATTTGGGATAAATTTAGATAGAAAGTGAAAGAGAAGTTGTTTATGTGGATAAGAAATGAGATCTCAATAGTATATCTCCATTTTTAGGTACATTTAAAGATTAAAATTTGTTTTTCATGGTAGTTGGTATATTGATGAAAATAGCAATATTATAAATAAAAGATAGAAAATTGCCTAAAATACCACATTTCTAATACCACTTTTCATGTTTATCTTAACCAATTTTACCCTCATTTTTATAGAGGTGAAATAACACTTATAACCGTAAGAGTTAAGGGATGAGGTAGGGTTTTGGAATGTGAAGTTTAAGATTCTAATAAATATATAAATAAATACTTAAAAACCCTTTATCAATTTATAAAAATAGTTTATCAATTTATAAAAATGGTTTCAAAAGGAAATTTTGACTTTCAAAAAATAAATTTCAAAAAAATAAAATACAAAAATATATAAAATACTTCGATATGAAAACATATAATTAGAAAAGTATAAAAAAATTATTTTATTTTTAATATATTTAAAAATTATTATATATATATATATCAAGGATATAAGAGTATTTTGCTTCTTTATAAAGAAGGTATCTGTAAAAATGTTCTTTTAATGTGAATAATGGTACCAATAATGTGGTAAACATGAAAATTCCCCATAAAATATGAAGTTGAAGATAATTGAGTAAAACATCATTTAAAAAAAAGTAATAATATTTTTGTTGATAATTTGAACTTCAGGGGAGAATAGGACAAATGAAAACTTCAAAAAGGTTATTTTTACATTTGACTAACATGATTTTTCGATAAACTTTTATTTTTATTTAGTTTTGCATAATAGATTTTTTCTGATTAAAATCCTTTGACCACAAATTATGGTGATCATGATTATTAATTTATATTGGTAAAAATTATAAAATGAATAACTATTTATATACTTGAATTCTAATTTGTTACATATTGTCATTAGTTTTTTAATATAAAATGTCAATTTTGTACAAAATGTCATTATCTTACTATGAAATCCAACAGAATAAGAAACATTTTATTTTGATTCACTTATTTTGTTTAGTTTATTTTATAATATTTACATGTTATTTTCAGGTATTAGTCAATTATATTTTTATACTTCTTCAAAATTTTCCAAATTAATTATTTTATTTAGATTTTAGTCACATTTAACTTTTGTTAAGTACACATTATAAAAATATTAATAAGTTGTGTTATTTTTTATAAATTTATTGTTTTTATATATTATGTTTTTGTTTATTTTCTAATTTTAATAAATTTACATTGAAATCTTATGATTTTAAACATATCCTAATCAGATTATTTTAATTGTAAAAGCTTTATATATTATAACTCGAAAAAAAAATTGATATAAGAAAAATACTGATCATATGTAAAATAAAATCTTTAACTATTTTTCAGCAAAATGATATTCTATGTTAAAATCATAATCCATGTTTCCCTGAGAAACCCTAAGAAGTGTATTTTCTTTCAAAAATCACAAGATAACAGTTTCGTCAAATCCATAATTTGTAAAACTATAAACCGAAAACATCGCCATAACTTGAAATCCCCATCCAACCTCATCGTATGTCAAATTCATTTTTTCAAAAATTGAATTTCTCACAAAAACGTGAAATTATATTTTCTTACAAAATTTTGAAATTGTATTTTTCTGATCGAAATAACAAAAAAAATGATATTTTACATAAATCCATGTTGTTCTCTCGAAACTGTACGATTTATATTTTAAAAATTGAAAACACACTTTTCTATCATATTCAAAATTTCCACAAATCTGTAAATTGATGTTTATCACCATGACAGAAATTGAATATTTTCGTCAAACGTTTTTTTCTTTCAAACTGTTATTTTTAAGAAAATAAACTGAAGTTTTTCCTAGAGATGTGAAACTGTATCGATCTTTTAAGTGTTTTTAAGTGAAAACAGTGCGAAGAATATTGTCTCACTTAAATAAGAAGTGGTTATGCCAAACAGTATGATGATATTATTAAAAGAAATAATATAAGTAAATTATCATCACTAAAATCACTCATTATTAATCATAATTGGTAGCACTCAGTTATTAACCTAACAATTGTTTCCTATATTATGTTGGATAAGCTTGAAATACAAGCTATCCTAATCCTATTGAGTTGAGGTTATCTAAAAGGATTAGGATATATCTTAAAGTATTTTACTAATAAGATTACGAGTTTTATTTGAGTCATATAAATAGAGTTGCAGGTTTGTTGCAACCATTACTGATTTGTAAGATTTGTTTTGAGTACTTGAGTTTTGAGGGATTTTCTCAAGTGATTAATAAGAGAAGTAACTTATTATTAACGTGTTCTTATACAAACTGTTTGATTCAAAACAATATTTGGTATCAGAGTTTCTAGGAACGATCGATTGAAGAAACAAACATGGGGGATATTAATGTTTCGAAAACAAAGGAAGGAGGAGGATCCTCTAAGATAAGTTGTCATGTTCTTATAGAGAAAATCTATGCGGTTTGGACGATAAGGATCAGATTAGTGTTGAAGATAAACAAAGTCTTGGATATGGTAGAGAATGAGTCTGAAGATAGCGAGAAGAATGATCTAGCCACAGCCCTGATTTTCCAAGCACTACCTGAATCACTTGTACTGCAACTAGGTAACCTGGAGAATGCGAAAAAAGTCTGGGACGCAATCAGAGAACGGTACTTGGGAGCTGACCTAGTTCGAGAAGCAAGGTTGCAAACCCTAGCTTCCGATCTCGAGAAACTGAAGATGAAAGATAGTGAAACCATTGATGAAATTGCTGGGTAACTAACCGAATTGACATCCAAAGCAACTGCTTCAGGAGAACCCATCGAAGAACACAAGCTTATAACGAAATTTCTGTCGTGTCTCCCACGGAAGAAGTACATTCAAATTATGGCAACAGTTGAACAATTTGTTGATCTCAAGACCGCAAAGTTTGAGAATATTATTGGAAGGTTTAAGGCTTATGAGGAACGAGTGAAAGACGAAGAAGAAGAAGAAGAGACACAGAGTAAACTCATGTATGCTAACAAGGAATCTCAAACTCAACAAACTCAAGCTTAACAAAACACCAACCAGAACTACAACAACCATGATTACAACAGCAATTACAGAGGACGTGGATGTGGTGGACGCTACAATACAGAGGAAGAGGTCGAGGAAGGTATCATCAAGATACTTTTGATATGTCAAAGATAATGTGTTTTCGGTGTGACAAGATGGGTCACTTTGCCTCGGTATGTCCCGACCATCTACTCAAACTTCAAGAGGTAACAGAAACCAAAGAAACAGACAATGACACAACTGAAGCAGAAGAACTCATGATGCAAGAGGTGGTTTATCTTAACGAAAGAAACGTAAAACCACAAGACTTCATATCTAGCTCAGACAATGATAAAGTTTGGTATTTAGACAACGGGGAAGTCAATCATATGACAGGAAATAGCAGATATTTTAAGACCACTGATGAGTCTATCACCAGAAAAGTAAGATTTGTGACAATTCTAGAGTTGACATAAAGGGAAGAGGTCCAATTCTGTTTCAGTTAAAAGATGGGGGAAAGAAGATACTAACCGATGTCTACTATATACCTGATCTAAGGAGCAACATAATCAGTCTAGGACAAGCCACGGAGGCTGGATGTGATGTCAGGATGAAAGATGACTACCTCACCTTACGAGATAAAGATGGAAAACTGATCATCAAGGCTAAATGCTCAAAGAACCGCTTGTACAAGGTCACTATTGATAGCAACGAAAGATGTCTGCAGCTTTCTGTTATGAGTGAGTTTACAAAGTGGCATGCAATATTGGGTCACATTGGGAGAGAAGCCATTCGTTCAATAGTAAACAAAGAACTTGTACACAGACTGACAAAACTCGAGATTGAGAAGGTTCACTGCCCTTCTTGCATACTTGGAAAGCAAACTAGACATGCCTTCCCACAATCAACTGGGTATCAAGTTGAGCATACACTTGGTCTAATACATGGAGACCTTTGTGGACCAATAACACCATCTACACCATCACAGCGAAGGTATATCTTTGTTCTTACAGATGACTTTACTCGCTATATGTGGACAATACTTGTTAAGGAGAAGCGAGAAGCATTTGACAAATTCAAAACCTTCAAAGCTATTGTTGAAAAGGAAACATGGGTATCCATTAAAACATTCAGGACAGATAGAGGAGGAGAATTTGTATCAAACGAAATCTTAATCTTTTGTGAATAAAATGGGATAACAAGACATCTAACAGCTCCTTACACTCCTAAACAGAACGGGGTTGTAGAGAGACGAAACCGAACCCTTCTTGATATGATTAGGAGTCTGCTGAAGCACATGGGATTACCAAATTACCTATGGGGGAAAGCAGTTAGACATTCTACATATATTATAAACCGAGCTGCAACTCAAGTTATAAAGAACAAAACATCTTATGAGCTGTATAAAGGAAGAAAACCAAGCATTGATCATCTACGAATCTTTGGCTGCACTGGATATGCAAAAATCGACTCTCAGCATCTTAAAAAGTTAGATAACAGATCTAGAATGCTTGTGCATCTTGGGACAGAACCAGGGACGGAGGCGTATAGATTATATGATCCCCAGAACAAGAAAGTGGTGGTAAGTAGAGATGTCATATTCGACGAGAGTAAAAGTTGGGATTGGAATACTTGTGACAGAAGCAGAGAATCTGGAACCTTACGTATTGAGATCAGTCAGTTTGGCAATCACGGTATCAACAATGATGATATTACTAACACTACTAATAAAGAAGAAGGAGATCATGTTGATGTAGCCACAACTCTAGAAGAAGAAGAAGATGAAGAAACTGACTCACCAGAGCCAGAACTAAGAAGATCACAAAGGGAAAAGAAAGAAACCAGGGTACTTAGATGACTACATCTTGATGGCAGAGATAGAAGGGGAAAGGCTACTACTAAGCTTGAATGATGAACCATGGAGCTATGCTGAGGCTAGAAAAGAAAACGTATGGATAGATGCATGTGAAGATGAAAGCAAGTCAATAGTCAATAACAGAACATGGGACCTCGTTGAGCTTCCTACTGGGTGAAAAGCAATCGGCTTTAAGTGGATCTTCAAGGTAAAACGAAATGCAGATGGAGCATTAACAAGTTTAAAGCTCGGCTAGTAGCAAAAAGTTACATACAAAGGCATGGGATTGACTTTGAGGAAGTATTTGCACCTGTGGCACGAATAGAAACAGTGAGATTTTTGCTAGCTTTAGCAGCATCAAAGGGATGGCAAGTACACCACTTAGACGTCAAAATTTCATTCTTACACGACGATTTAAAGGAAGATGTATACGTCTCACAACCAGAAGGCTTCGAGGTATCAGGACAAGAAAGGAAAGTGTACAAACTAAAGAAGGCTCTCTACGGTCTGCGTCAAGCCCCAAGAGCATGGAATGATAAGTTAAATAAGGTACTAGGAGATTTGAAGTTTGTTAAGTTCTCTAAAGAACCTGTTGTGTATCGAAGAACAGAGAAAGATCGCCTACTACTTCTTGCCGTCTATGTTGATGATCTTTTAGTAACTTGTACAAGTCACAAGTTGATTGAGGAATTCAAGAAAGAGATGTCTGAAACTTTTGAGATGAGTGATTTGGGAAAACTAACATATTATCTAGGCATTGAGTTTGATCAAACTGGTGAAGGGATCACATTAAGCCAAGAAAGATATGCTAAGAAGATTTTAGAAGAAACAGGAATGCTAGAATGCAATGCAGTTCATGTGCCTATGGATCCGAATTTGAAACTATCTAAAGCATAAGGCGAGGAAAGCATAGATGAGAAAGATTACAGAAGGAGTATTGGTTGTCTGAGATACCTACTACATACATGACCAGACATATCATTTTCTGTTGGTGTTATGAGTAGATATATGCAGGATCCGAAGACCTCACATGGTGCAGCTATGAAACAGATTCTGCGTTACTTGCAGGGAACTCTCAGCTATGGTTTGAACTTCAAACGTGCTCAAGATACAAGATTGATAGGTTATAGTGATGCAAGTCATAACGTCGATGAAGATGATGGTCGAAGTACAACCGGACATATTTTTTACTTCTTGATATCACCTATAACTTGATGTTCTCAGAAACAAGAAACAGTTGCTCTTTCATCTTGTGAAGCAGAGTTTATGGCGGCAACTGAGGCAGCAAAATAGTCCATCTGGCTTCAAGACTTGCTCAGAGAAGTCATGAGAAAAGAATGTGAGAAAGTGGTACTTCTGATAGATAACAAGTCTTCAATAGCCTTGACGAAAAATCATGTGTTCCATGGGCGATCCAAACACATTCATCGACGATACCACTTCATAAGAGAATACAGTGAAACCTCTATAAATTAATAATGCTAGGACTACACCAAAAAAAAAATTATTAATTTAGAGAGATATTAATTTAGAGATATACTAATTGAACCAAAAATTCAATTTGGGACTATAAAATTATATTAATTTATAGAGATATTTAGTGTATATTAATTTATCGAGTATTAATTTATAGAGGTTCTACTGTATGTTGACAACAATCTCATTGAAGTTCAACACATGTCAGGGAGTGAACAAAGAGCAAATATCCTAACCAAAGGACTCGAAAGAATCCGATACAAGGAAATGAGGAGTTTGATTGGAGTCAAAGACTTGTCACAAGGAGACTTCAAGCTTATGGAGGAGAATGTTGGATAATCTTGAAATACAAGCTATCCTAATCCTATTGAGTTGATGTTATCTAAAAGGATTAGGATATATCTTAAAGTATCTTACTAATAAGATTAGGAGTTTTCTTTGAGTCATATAAATAGAGCTGCAGGTTTGTTGCAACCATTAGTGATTTACGAGACTTTTTTTGAGTACTTGAGTTTTGAGCGATTTTCTCAAGTGATTAATAAGAGAAGCAACTTCTTATTAACGTGTTCTTATACAAACTGTTTGATTCAAAACAATATATTATGTAAGAAGTGATTTTGATATATGTTATCACTATATTAATTTATAGAAAAATGATGACATGATATACTAATAATAATGACATTGGTTAAAATTAATTGTAACATGGCTTTTACATTTAATGTTGATTTATATTTTTGGTAAGTTCTTTTCGTAATGGGATAATAACTATAAATCCTCATTAACATAACAAAAAATAATATAATATAATATAAAAATTAAAAATAGTGAAACTATATGTTCTATAAACTTTCCATTTTAGTTATTTTTTATAAAACACAAAATTTCAGAAAAAAATAGTGTCTATCAAATTTTATATTTCTTTCTCAATGTCATATTTTTAAAGTAATTTTATAAATAAAATAAATAAAATTATATATTAAATAATAATTATATAAAATATGCATTTAATACTTTATATTTAATTGTAGATATATAACTCTTTGTGTAAAATCAGAGTGGAACGAATATCCAACTTTTAATTGTTTAGTATTTGAAATTTCTTTTGTCTTTAAGAAATTATCTTTAAATTATATTTACTCTAATGACTTGCAAATAAAATGTCCAGTCCTATTTAAAGTTATGTGTGTGTGTTTGTGAACTGTGTGTGCGATTATCACCCTTATCATATTATAAAAATGGTGAACTTGTTTAAATATTAAACTATTTATTTTATTTAATATTCATGTATACAGAAAATAGATTTTGTGTGCGCATGTGTTTGCGTGTGTGCGACTGCGTGTGTGCAGGTATATGCGTGTGTGTGTTCAGGTATACGCGTGTGTCTGCATGCGTCTGTGTGGTACCCATACAAATCAACCATCATCATGATGGT
This sequence comes from Eruca vesicaria subsp. sativa, assembly GCA_932364175.1. NCBI lineage: Eukaryota > Viridiplantae > Streptophyta > Magnoliopsida > Brassicales > Brassicaceae > Eruca > Eruca vesicaria. Next base: position 156,950 of record CAKOAT010059711.1, on the reverse strand, counting down.
GGTAGATTATGATACTTTAGACAAACGTTTTTAGTAAATTAGTCTCGAGCGTCATGGTGGCTTTAGTGATGAAGAAATACTCTAAGACAGTATTTGTGCGGTTTTAAGGTGATTTACTTTAATGAGGTTTTAAATTTTTAGATGATTTCCAGTAGATTAGGAAAACTTGTGATGGTTCTAGTTATGGACGAATTTCAATTTTACCATAAATTTCTATAATATTATTTTAGAAGTCAGTTTCTTATGTGTTGCACTTACGTTAACTCTCACGATAATTGATTACATAGATACCTTTGATAAATTAAAATTATTAATAATGTATTTCCTTATTCCATAGTAAGATTTTAGTTAACTTGTAATTTAATTTATTTTTTTTGAAAACACATAAATAAAAAAGGAAATTTTATAATATAAATGTTATATATAAACGAACTTTAATTATTTTTTCTAAGACAACATAAATAAAAAGTAAAATATATAAGTTTTAATAAATATATATTTATTTTTTCTGAGATGAAAAGAAATATTTCTTTATATGAAAAAATATTTTTTTTAAAAGATACATTTTTTTTTTGTTTTTAATGTATTACCTTTTTCATAATAAGATTTTAGTTAACTTGCAATTTAATTTTCCTTTTTGATAACACATAAATAAAAAAGGAAATTTTATAATATAAATTTATATATAAACGAACTTTTATTTTCTTTTCTCAAACAACGTAAATAAAAAGGAAAATATATAACTTTTAATAAATATGTATCTATTTTTCTTTAATGAAAAGAAAAAAAGTCTTTATATGAAAAAATTATTGTTTAAAAAGATACATTTTCATACGTTTTAATGTATTATCTAATGAAAATTCTAAATTTCAAAACATTTAATTGTGTTTATTTACAACAAGAACATAATTTTATAATAATCATTTATTTATTTTTATGCATATTGATTTGAGGATGAATCAAAAATAACAATATAAAAATATAAATTATTAACCAACTGTTACAATTCAGTTTTTAGTAAAATTTATATATATTCATGAGATTTCAGAACATTATCGTTATATTCATTTATGCAAGAAAACTTCAGTTTATTTTTAATTTCTTCATAAGCATAATATATATTAAAGGATACATAATCTTACTAAAATATATTTACATATCTAAGAGGACAACCAACCTAAATGCAAACACAATAAATTTTTTGTATATTTAGAACTAAAATATTATTATTGAATTCTAAAAAAATAGATCCAATTTAAAGAGTCAATTGGCCCAATATCCTAAAACTATAGTAATATTAGCTATCTGCCTTAACAATAAATTTATAGATATCCAGACAACGTAAAAAGACGCTTTAACCCTTAACGAATGTCACGCGAGGTGAAGGTGGACAATCGACAGTTTGGTGAACAAGGAAATAATCGGCGACAAAGATGGAGGGACGGTAAGTGATGCGGAGGGTGATGATCAAGCCGAGACGGTGGTGGATGGGACCGCCTAGACCTTGGCGGAGCCGCCAGATGGTTCCGGTGAAGGGGAAAAGAAAAGGAACCTAGAACTCATTTAAAAAAAAAAAAGAATCCAGAACTCATTCAATAAACCCTAATTGGTAAATAAAAGAGAACCCAGGACCCATTCAATAAACCCTAATTGATAAATGAAAAAGAACCCAGAACCCATTCAATTAACCTTATTTAGTAAATGAATCGGAGAATCAAAAACTGTTTTTTCGATGTGGAGATGAAGATGAAAATGGGTGTTACAGAAGATGGGAGGAGGATATATATGTTTGTATTATATATATGCTTCAGGTTGAGGATCTATTATGTAGGCAAATGAGGAAGATATGGAGAAGAAGACACGTTGAGAGTAACCAGATTTCAATTTTTTTTCCAGTTAACCATAGGGGTAACTGCGTCATTAGTTTTTGTTCAACAGTACAATATAGTGACTTCTGGTATTCACCTAATTAAGGAATAAATGGTGTGTATATAATGCAATTTCTCCAATTTAAAATATATAAGTGGTAACCAAATCCAGTATTGACCTAACAAATGTGTTGTTAATATTATATATAGAAAATAATGTGGTGTTAGCTGTTAACAAATACATGTATCAGGTATATTAACAGAGATATTAATTGTTAACAAATTTTGTAGATATTAATAGATGTGCTAACTGTTAACAAATACATGTACCAGATGTATTAAAAGAGGCAGTAACCGTTAACAAATTTTGTAGATGTTAACAGATGTGTTACCTATTAAAAAAACATGTACTATAAGTGTTAATAGAAGTGTTAATTGTTAACAAATTTCTAGATGTTAATACATGCGTTAGGTATTATATGTTAACAAATAAATATTGTTGAAGTTTTAATGTCTCTCTGGAACTGAGTAAATTTATCATGTAACAAAACATGTATCAGTTAACAAATGAGTTAACCGCTAACAATTAATCTAACATTAATATTGAATTTATCACAGATTGTAAATTTTAGAGATGTTGAAATCTTGCAATCAATTGTAATTTTGTTTTCAATTATATCAAATGTTAAGTTATTTTATCTATTATAAAATTTTTATATTATATTTTTAAAAAATTATAATAAATAAAAGTGTGAGAATAAAAAGAAAAAGTGTGTTATTATGAGAGACATAATTGCAAAGGAGGAAAATAGAGTGTTAGGAAAGAAAGAAAATGTCAGATGAACAAAGAGAGTGTCTGGAGGAAAGAGAATATCAGAAAATTATTATAGTCCAATCTAAAGTAAAATTGTAAGGCAAAATACTTTTGTATCAAATCAATGTTAATTACCTAATATTAACTCCAAATATGGATATTTGGCTAGAATATATTAACCTGGCCCTTTTATGAACCGGTGTACCAGAAGCTATAAAAACAACAAATGGAGCAACAAGTAGAAATGAAAAATATTAAAACATTGGTGGTATTGTTGTAACATGATAAAAGTTCGATGTTAAGAATATAATCTGACATAATTTGTAATGTACGTTTTGGGCTTTTCTTAATAAAAACAGCAATGTTTTTAATAAATATTAAAAACCTAATTTTGAGTATTAGAAAAGTAGTGATCAAAGATCTAGAAAGTTTAAATTTCATTTAAAACAACATTTCTATTCATGGTATAAATAAGGTTTGGTTATCTGGTGCTGCACAGTTTGCTTGGTTTAAACTTTAAACACGCGTAATATAAAGTAATTAGCTTTTGGTGTCAATTTTATGTCTAGCACTAGTATGCAATTTAGTTTGACTAATATCAAAATTAAATTATAATACTGATGTTATTCAATACATCGCCACAAATTATATTTAAAATAATTTATAATTTAATTTTCTTATTAAATTAATCCAAGCAAACTTTGTAGATATACACATGTTTAATCCAAGCAAACTGTGCAGCACCATACATACTGTTAATTTTGTGCGTTTAAATTTTATGAACATCAGTATTACATGTTCGTAAATTAAATCAAAGTGTGGGAGAACCAACACGTATATACGAGATACTAAAATTGTGTAAATATATATTTCATAAGATATATATGCTGTGTAAACTCCCATAGACCAGTTTTTTGACAAAAATTTCATTGTTGCACAAAAACAAAACAAAAGATTCATTAATATTTTCATACTAAGAATTTAAATTCTAATTTCCAGAGACAAATATTTATGCAGATGACTGGAATAAATGCTTACAAAAGATTTTCAGTAGGACGTAAGGAATATCATTAGAAATGGATCTTATAAAACAGCTTAGAGTGATGCAGTTAGACGTGAATCCTCATAAGACAAATATATTTGTCGATTGTAATATATGTTGAAATCATGTAAAGAGATTAAGTTTACCTACAGTATCAAAGTGTCTACTTTTGAAAAAGTTGTATTAAGCATTTTGATGATGTAAGGAACAAAATAGAAAAGAAGATTTACCTACAGCTTTAAAGCGGTGAAGATGAGTTTCATGCATTGAGCACTTGGTACTGTAGGAATTCATAAGTAATGTTCACTATAATCCCAAATAGATCTTTCTAAAATCTAATCTCTTATATTTGGCTATAAAGAGTCCTCTTTGTTTACAGAAATAATTACTGAAATTATTACTCTCTTTCATCTTTAGATTTTTCTCTAACCTTTCTCTCTCACAGTTCTCACTAGTCTCTCTTATTCTCTATGTTTGTCCAATCTGCACTCATATATCTCATAATCTTATATGATATCAGAGTCAGATTACTTAAAGAAGTGAGTGTATTTCGTAAAAACTATGTTCTTTCAGCTTAAATATTTTGGAATCTTTCTTAAATTTTTGGGTTAGTTCTTCATGTTCTTGGTGTATGATGTTGGCTTCAACATGGAGAGGAAGCATGGATCTCTCATTCCAGTGATTATTGATAGAGGAAACTATTGATTGTGATCTGGATTGGCTAGGGTGGCTTTGAGAAGCCATGGACTTTGGGATAGTCGTATAAAGGCAGAAGCTTTGAGGATGATGACTACTGAAGAAGGTCAGACTACAGGTCTGTAGAATGAAGACAAGTGGATCCAAGAAGATAATACAACACTTGAGATCATATATGGATCGTTCTAAGACTCGATCTTGGAAGCTTACATAAATTTTGAAATTGCTAAGGAGCAACGAACAAAAATTAAAGTAGTTTATGGGTACATTTTCAATCTGAGTAGGGTCATTGAAGTAAAAAAATATATCAGCAACCTGAAGCAAGAAGAGAATGAGTTCAAACAGAATCTGAGAAGGTTCAGATGCTTGTGGTCGGAGTTGAATGTGTTGAGGCCAAGCACATCAGAACCAAAAAAAAAAAAATTACAAGAGGGGCTGGAACAAGATACAGTCTTTAGCCTCATAGCTAGTTTAAATTCATCTTATAATCATCTAATTAGGCATATACTCAGAAAAGAAAAATTACTTGATTTAGATAGTGTATGTGTACTTGTTCAAAGATAACAAGGTGATAATAGGATTTTTGAGAAGAAAAGGAAATCAGTGGGTATGGAGAGCGATACTTACTGCAAGGAAGGATGATTAAGGAAACCTCCTAAAGATAAACGAACCAAGGGAAGGTATTGGAAGGAGAACATACGTTATGGTTGCCTAGGGAACAGTTCAGATATGGGATTAGTCAAAAAGATTGAACAGCAGATCATTAGCGGAAAGTCCTTATACTCGGCTTTCATGGGTAACTCAATGGAAGGCAAAATGAAACTAAGAAAGTGGGAGTCAGCAGGAGCTGATGGTCCTATCACCACGCAGGAAGGGACACATTACTTGCAAGTATTTAAACCTTGGTTATAACTAATAATTCGGGTATACACTCCATAGTCCTAAACATATCATAATAGATTTCAGAGCAATTCATCATATGATCTATGATAGGATTTTGATGAATGATGTTAAGGCTGCATCGGAGAGTGTTATGATAGCTAATGGTGATATGATTACAATAAAAAAGAGTAAGGAAACTCAAACTGTTTGACAAGGATTCTGCTGATTTCTATCACCTCAGTTTATATCCAATTTGATATCAGTAAAGAAGGCGACAATTGATCTTGATTGTCAAGTGGTATTCAGATCAAATGAAGTTGAATTTCAATATTTTAAGACAAGAGAACTGATTAGCAGAGGAGACAGCAGAAATGAGCTCTACCATCTACAAACGACTAAGCTCTCAAAACCCCTTTAACTCTTTTTGTTTAAGTAGTGCTACTGATAAGAATGATAGAACTACTTAACATGCTAGATTGGACATCCCCATGCTCGTGCAATTAAAATGATTCTTCATGATATGTCTTTCAATCACTTGGAGTGTGAGGCTTGCATCTTAGGGAAACATTGTAGGACTATGTTTTCAACATCAGAAACTATATATGAGCATGTCTTAATCCATTCTGTTGTGTGGACATCTCCATGCATGTCTAGAGATAACCAAAAGTATTTGTTACATTCATAGATGAGAATATAAATTACTTGGATCACACTGCTCTAATCTAAGGTTAGGGTTTTAGATGCCTTTGTAAACTTCCAAGCATATGTTACTAACCATTATAGTGCTACTGTGAAAATACTAAGGTCAGACAATAGAGGTGAATATACCAGTCATGCTTTCAAGAACTATTTGGGGAAATATGGAATAGTGCATTAGACCAGCTGTCCTTAGACTCCACATCAAAATGGTGTTGCTCAAAGGAAGAATAGACACCTAATGAAAGTAGCCATATCGAATGTTCCAAAAAAGTTTTGGAGTGATCATGTGCTGAATGCATGCTACCTTATCAACCAGATACCAACCAATATCTTAAATAATTTGTCTGCATTTGAAGTGTTGAACAAGAACAAGCCACAATAGATCATATGTGGGTACTCGGATGCATATATTATGTATTAATTCTATGAGAGCAGAGAAGAAAGCTGGATATAAAGAGCACTAAAGCCATGTTCATTGGTTACTCAACAACTCGGAAGGGGTACAAGTGCTATGAGATAGCAACAAGGAGGGTTCTGGTTTCAAAAGACGTTAAATTTGTGGAGTCAAAAGGATATTATGAAGACAATAAATGAGAAGAGTTGAAAGATATGTTTAAACCCCCATTTGATAAGGCAACAAATCTAAGGATAGTTTTGGCGAATCATGGGATCAATATGTCCCAGGATCAGGAACCAAGAAGGAGAACACCTTCTGGTCAGACTGAAGAAGCTGAAAGAAGAGCCCCTATTGATCATGAAAGGGGGGGGGGTAAATCTGAATCAGGAGTGCAAAACCAGCACCAAGAGGGTTTAGGCCATCATGATCAAGATGTTACATAAGAGGAGAGAATTCGGCTCAAACTAGTGAAGATGAGAAGGAAAAGTTTCATAATCCAAGAAAGGTAAATGAAACAGCATCAGAGGTTCAAGTTGAGATTCAGGTTCAACTATTGAAGAGGAGTACAAGGGAGATGAAACCATCAAACTGGGTCAACACTATAGTGTACTATGATGTGCAGTATGTGTGTTCATTTGTTTAACAACTAGTGAAGCCAAAGAATGTTTAAAGGTTAAAGAAGATATTATATGGGTTGAAACATTCTCCTAGGACAATGGTACATGAACCTAAGCACAACCCTTAATGGAAGAGATTCCAGGAAGTCTGAACTTGATCACACTTTATTCACATTGGCCAGGTCATTAGGGAATATTCTGATTCTAGTATATGTGGATGATCTGATTATCACTAGGAGTGACAAGGCATGAATCCAAGTTTCAGAGGACTTCCTCAAATCTTTGTTTGATATAAAAGACTAGGGAAATATGAAATACTTTTGGGAATTGAGATTTGCAGATCAAAGGAGGGCTTATTCATGTTTCAGAGGAAGTATGTTTTGGATATTGATAGGTCCTATATTTACTACTTTTAGACGATGTTATAGGCCCTATTTGGACTCTTTTATGTGTGTCTAGGATGTTTTTTAGAGCTGTTACGGGTCCACGTGTGTTTTGGAGCATTGTGGAGATTATTAGGCTTTCCAGAGCTTAAAGAGATAAGAATCTCGTAGCTGGTCATATTCAGTAAAATACGAGTTGAGGGAGATCATGGGCACAGATCGATGATGCACTCTTGCCATCGATCGACGGTCGACACACTCAATCCGCGAAGCAACCAACTTGGAGCCCAAATCACATCAAATTATAAGATTACCCCTAATGAGTTTTACCTAGATTATGTCCTTTGCTGGTATTTTATGCAAAGGGCGGCTTTTTACCTTCTTTCAAGTTTCTCAGACAAATTTAGTAGCTTAAGGTTTTAGTGAGAATATCAAGACTTCTTCAGAGCTTTGTATTGGAGCCCCAATTTTTCCAACTCTATTCTATATTATGCAGTATTTCATTATCATGATTTCTTATTGCTTTAATATGTTAGTTACCTTGTTAGATTTAGGGTTTACTAATAATTTTCACGGATTAGTCAAACAATAGAATGGCTAAGGTGATTAATAGATCTATCATAGTAGATTTCTTAATGTCTATGTTCGTGATTAGCTACCTAGTAACTATGAGCTATGATTTTGAGAATAGTGACATGCTTGACCAATACCTGAATAATCTACTGTGAGCCTAGAATACTAGATACATACGAGAGTTGGTTTAGTGGTTTTAGGTGATAAACAAATCTGGTTGATTGAATGCTCGATTAAGAAATCTATCAATCGATGTCACATACGCACCATCGATTGATGGTCAATCTGAATAGAAATACAAAAAATAGTATATTCGGAACTTAATCCTAGATAGATATGAATTAGATATCTTTACCAATTGAATTCGTATTCTAAGATTGAAAACCTCTTAATTTTCTATCAATTATAATTCACTACCTGAAAACCATGAATCTAGCTATTTTTCTTATTTGTTAAACAACCCAACTATTTCATGTTTATTTGTTTTCAGCATCTATATAAACTACGTAGCTCAACTAAGTTGATATCAGATCTATTGTGTGCCCTCACTCTTTGTGGATTTGATTCCTAATTACAACAGCTGAACCTCTTATTTAAGAGAGTAATCAGTAGCTCTAGAGTAGTTTGAGCACATATCAGATATGTTAAAGGAAACAGGTGTGCTTGGAGGAAAGACAACTACGACACCTCTTTAAGATGGGTACAAGGTTTTTCTTGAGGGGGGGATTGAGAAAAATCAGTTGTTTGAGGATGGTAAGATGTATAGAAAGATGGTTAGCAAGCTAATCTACTTGACTGTCACGAGGCTAGATATATGTTTTGTTGTGAATCAAATCATTCATCATATGCAGGCTCCAAACGTACATCACTGGAAGATGATTGATAGGTTACTGTGTTATTTGAGTGGCACGCCTAGACAAGGAGTTTGGATGAGATGTAATGACAATACAAAGGTGGTTGGCTATTCTGATGATGACTGGTAGGTGATAGAGTGGATAGGAGATTGACCACAAGGTATTGTACATTTATTGGTGGAAACATGGTTGCTTGGAAGAGTAAGAAGAAGAAGGTGGTGTCTTGCTTCAGTGTTGAGGCAGAGTATAAAGCAATGCTGAAGGTGGAAAATAAACTAATCTGGATCAAAGGTATACTAAAGCACTTGGAGATTAAGCAGTCAACTCATATGACCATACATTGTGATAACCATACAGCCATTCATATTGCAACAAACTAAGTGTTCCAGGAGAGGACTAAACACATTGAGATGGATTGTCACAAGGTGAAACACATGATAGTTCCTGGAGTTATTCTGCCATGTTATACAAGAAGTGAAGATAAGTTGGCGGATGTGTTTACCAAAGCTGTAAGACAAAAGACCATTAATTTCATCCAGTCTTGGTTTGGGCTCATTGACCTTACACCGAGCAGCTGATCCCCTTAGTCATGAGGTCTTTACTCTTTTTTCCTCATCAAGGTTTTGTCCCGATAGGTTTACCTTGGTGAAGTTTTTCATGAGGAAAATCTCATGGTTTCCAGGCTTGACTAGTTCTCATGGTCAAGTTTGAAAGGGAGTGTTGAAATAATGTGAATATATTAAGTTTACCTACAACTTCAAAGTGTCCATTCTGAGAAAGTTTGTATTAAGCGCTTTGATGATGTAGGGAACAAAACAGTTATGGAAAAAAAAAGATTTACCTACAGCTTTAAAGTGTTGAAGATAGGTTTCATGCATTGAGCACTTTGGTGCTATAGGGGATTCGTGAGTATTGTTTACTAAAGTCCAAAATATATCTCTCTAGAATCTTATCTCTTGTATTTGGCTATAAAGAGCCCTCATTGTTTACATAAATAATTAATGGAGAATTATTACTATCCTTCATCTTTACACTCTCTCTAACCTTTCTCTCTTACAATTCTCACTAATCTCTTTTATTCTCTCTGTTTATCTAATCCACACTCACATATCTCATTCTTATAATTTCGTCGATGCAATATTTTTCATAGTTTGTAATGCATAGTTAACCAGTGTAAAATGATATATATGTTATCATATATTCATACGACATCTTTTTTTAAAGAGGTCATTATTTGTACGACATCTTATTATTGTTTATATTATCTTAATTTTATAGAGCAAAGGTTGATTAAGAAAACTATTTCTCAAGAAAAAGAGTTGATTAAAAATTAACGTGAGATAAATTAACTGAAATTTCTCTTCAGATCCATTATTTTCATCACCTGTGAGAGTTTGATGTATTAGGGGTTGTGGTGGTGGTGATTCTCTGCTGGCATCTCTCCTTGTAGGTTGTTGTAGTTTTACTCCTTGTAGCTAGAAGGTGTCATTGTCAAACTTACAAGCTAGGGCTGAGCTATTCTATATCAGAGGTGGCGGTTGGTGAAGTGGGTTGTTTGAGCTTCTCTATGCAGTGAGGGTCAGGCTCTGGTTCTCGGAGCCAGTTGCTCATGCGGGTTATTTTTGGCCTAGGTATGTATTAGTCGACCTTGGCCCATATAATATTTTTCTAGGGAAAAAGTGGTTGGAAAACCTGTTCTACTTTAACTAATATGGTGTTTTGAATATGAATTTTGTTACCACTCTAACTAGTCATCATTAAAGCACAAAGTTGGAAAACCTGTTCTGCCACCGGGATTGTAGTCCAATATTATATAGTGCAGGGTCTAGTGGTTGTGGTAGGTTATCATCCACCTATGTCCTTTTGTGTCTTGGAGTTAGCTTGTCAACCAATTAACAAAATAGAACACAAATGGAATAGAGAAAACACGGAAGCAAAGTTTTTAACTTCTCAACTATTTGACAGTCGGCATTTTTAATACCTAATTATTAATGAAACAAATTTATTTTCCAATTAATTGTTGTCTGCACAAATTGAGAAATAAGATAGTTAACCACTATCTGTTAACGGTAGATTATTTTGTTTCTAATTTTACGCAATCAATAGCTAGTTAGAGAATAAATCTTCACATACATTATTTGAGTATTAAATATCCCGAATGTATGAGAAACATTAAGAACAAATAAATCTTTGCATAATATGCTATTACAAAATAGCAATCTTTTTTTCTTCTAAAAATCCGAGTTTAAAAGGGCCTCAAGTTTGAAATCATTATCGTAACATTCTCTCTAATTAATTACTTTTATTGCTCTATTTGGATGATGCTTTGACTTATATAATTGAACAGATAAATCATGATTTTTTCGTAATATTTGCAGTTGGAATATTAAATACTCAAGTATTAATACATAGATTTATTCTCCAGCTAACCATTGACTGCACATAATTAGGATTAAATTAGTCAGTCATTTACTTAAGCAGTCAATAAGTAGTTAAAAATAAATACAGGCAAACAATATTTGAATAGTACAACTTATCCATTTCAAATACTTGAAAAATTAAACTCAATTTCCTGAGAAAATGCTAGTGTTTCGTAGTAACATTACTTGATGAATGCTAGCTTAGTAGCTTTATATGGTATGCTTCCGAGCAATTTTGGTTCTATATGATATGTTTCAAAATATAAATTCTCTATAGACAGGTCCGATCCTGTAATGCAGGTCCGATCCTGAAAAGTTTTTTAAAAATTGGGCTGAAACTTAATATCTTAGACGAAACATAAACTAATTTAACCATATGAACTACTGATAACAGTTGAAAAATGGCCGAAACTATAGTTTCTATTAAGGGTCGGACACAGCTACTTTAACCACTTCTGCCTAGGACCGCTATTATCAATAGATACTACCCTTTCCGCTATTAAACAATATCAATTATTCATTTTTATATACTCTCATGAGAACTCTAGAATCACTCTCTCTTGTAATGATCTCTAAACGTTGATTTCTCAGTTTGGAAACTTCTTCTCATCCATCTAACATCTAGTCGTCTCTGTTTTAATTTTGTGTCAAAGTCATCGACTGTTGTGATCACATTGGAATCAGTTCAAGAGTATTTGTATCCAGTTCAGCCACATCTCATGAGCAAATGGAGTGGACGACCAGACTCTAATAATAAAATATAAATTATTTTTAAAATTTTAAATAAATTACTAAATTTAGAGGTTATCATTTCAAAAGAAACATCAAAGATACAAAAATAGAACTATAAACTTCTTAAGTTATTCTGTCACATTCTTAAATAATATTTTTGATCATGGCTCATAAATAATTTAAGACGATCCTAAATTTGCAGTATAAGATTCCACATTGGAGAATTAGACAAGTAGAGTCTAATATATAAAGGGATGTTCATCTCTACTAGTACGGAGCCTTTTGGGAAGGAAACCAAAAAATAAATCCATGATTTACCTACTAATCGGATAATTAAGAGTTGGACATAAGCTTTTCATAATTCTAACAATTGGTATCAGAGCGGTTTGACAAGAAATCTGCAAAAATACCAGAGATAACAAACTAAGTCTCACACTGGAGAAGTAGACAAATAGAGTCTAATATATAAATAGATATCCAACTCTAATAGTACGAGGCCTTTTAGGAAGGAAACCAAAAGTAAATCCATACGTATTTGCCTATTAAATTCAAAGTGGACAATATCGTACTAATCGGATAATTAAGAGTTGTACCTGAGTTTTTCACAATTCCAACATGCATAACATAGTTTTGTTAGTATTATACTACTAATCTAAGTTTTGACTCACTATTTTTTTTTTGGTAAAGATTTTTGACTCGCTATTAAGCTTTCTCATTTTTGTTTGTTTCTAAAATAAATTATATTTCATTAAACTGAAAAAACAGAAAGAAATCTCTCTCTATTTGGCGTTCAGAATGAGAAGTGGCCAAGTTGACACAGTATGTTGCCATCAACACTGTCGGTGCACGTTCGACGGATCCAATTTAAAGTTTTCGATAGTTCTCGTATATTTTTACTAAATAATCTATATATGAACTTTTCTTAGGTTCACCCAAAAGGCACTAACCAATAAAAACCTGCTACTTCATATTCAGTTTTTGAGAGAAAGAAAAGTAATCAAATCAAATTATGTTTTAAAACAAAATAGTAAAAAATAGTAGTAAAACCTCAGTTCAAAAAAAAAATAGTAGTACCTACAAAAATAAATATTCTTTTTTTAATATTGTTAACACTGCCAACAAAATATTAAATCGTAAATAATTAAACTAAATTTTAAATCTTAGACCTTTAAATAAACCTTAAACATTTAGATAAATCCTAAACCTTCAAGGTTTAGGGTCTATTGTCAAATTATAATGGGGGTGATTGGTTGGACTGTAGATGTAGAAATTTTACTGTAGAATTTAGACTGTAAATTTTTTTGATGTAGTTGTAGCTAATTTAGCTGTAGAAATTAAATGAGAAAAATATAAAAGGAAAGATATTCCTATAGCAATCCTACAACAATATTTTTATGCTTTAAAAAATAGGATACCTACAACCAATTTTTAAATTTTCTGACTTTAGCTTTAAAAACTACTTAAAGCATGATTGTTGATTTAAATGGTTGTAGATGGAAATTAAAGCTAAAGTTACTACTTACAACCCAACTAATCACCCTCAATATATTTTAAAATTAAAATAATAAAATATAGTATTGTTTGTGCACAAAACCCAAAACGTTGTTACCGTCATCATTTAAACACTAAACCTTAAATTCTAAACATTTAATCCTAAACTTTTGGATAGACCATAAATCATTAGGCAATTTTTAAATTATAAACACCAAAAAATAAATCGTAAATACTAAACCCTAAATGTGATAAGTAAAAATCTAAACTGTAAACCCTAAACCTTAAAATTTAATATTTACCAAAGGGTGTAAGATTTATCCAAGAGTTTAAGATTAACCAAAAAATTTAGGAATCATCTAAAAATTTAAAGGGTGTAAGATTTATCCAAGAGTTTAAGATTAACCAAAAAAAATAGGATTAACCAAAAGGGTGTAAGATTTAATATTTACCAAAGGGTGTAAGATTTATCCAAGAGTTTAAGATTAACCAAAAAATTTAGGAATCATCTAAAAATTTAAAATGTATCCAAGAATTTAAGATTTAATATTTAGGAATTAATGTTTAACATTTAGGAAGGGTATAACATACGAGTGTAGTGAGTACTCCTTCCGTTTCAGAATATATGTCATTCTAAACTTATTTTTTTGTCACAAATTAAGTGTGGTTTTAAAGTTTTGAGGCAAAATTTATTAGTTTTATATAATATTATATTTTTCTATTGGTTCAAAAGTGGTTAGGTGTATAGGTAATTGTGTTTTTATCTTGGAAATATGTAAAATTAAATATTTCCTTAATCTGTGTGCAAAAATCTAGAATGACAAATAAAGTGAAACGGAGGGAGTATCTAATTATATAAAGTAAAGTTCTCCCTCATTTGATGTTGCCACGTCATTAATTCAGATTCTGTCGAGCCAACACGTGGCACTTTAACGAAAACGCAGCGGTTCATTAAACGTCGTCATGGGCTTCATTCGCGTGATGTGGGATTGGGCTGTGAAAATTGAAGCTATGTCTGGCCCGATAGAATGGGTGACGCCTCTAACCCTATACGGCTGCAGAGAATAAACGAAATTCGTCTCTTCCACTTCATGATTCGATACCATTTGCGTTTATTCCCACGATCTGCAACATCCAGTAAAGGCTTCGTGTTTAATTCAAGTGATTCACTCCCCCACGATGTAGTAATGCTTTGTTCGGATCTGAAAGGCGGTGTTTGTTCCGTATAAATATGTGTGAGTATTCCTCTCTTGATCTCATCTTATCTTCGTAACCCTTATATCTCTCGCCGATGTGGTCTTGCTCAGAATTCTCTTTGTCAGATGCAGCGGTGGTTCTGTTGTAGTACTCTATGCGCGTGGTGGAGGTTTTCTGGTCTGTTCAGGTATCTCTCTATGAAGTTGGAAGCTCGAGCCTCTTCTCACCGCTCGGTGGTGGTTTTGTTCCACTGAAGGTTTATTACTGCAAGTAACCCTTGACGGTGGCTTCTTCGTTTGTTTCTTTAGGGTTTTTGGTCGCTGGTTTACTCGAACTTCGCCAGTTTGCCTCCTCAGATCGTTCCTACTTTTTTTAATTGTTATTTCATTGTTCCCTTGATTTCTGTTGTTTGTCCGTTTTTGTTAAACCTCTTTATGTTTTTTTAATGTTTTATTTATCTTTACAGACCAGGACTGCAAATCTTTAACAGGTCAGAAGATTGTGAACTGAACTTGATCAACAAAAGCCAAGCTAATCACATGAGATCTTTTGGTCAGGGTCAACAGCTATGGCAAGTGGAATTTTTTTGCTTATAATTCCATCGTATATTTTTAAATTAAAACCTCAGATTGGAGACAAACTAAAGTTATAATGGGAACTGTTGGTTGTCATATCCTTGCAGGCTTGGATTGCAAACTTTTAAAATAATATTCAAGCAGATGTGAAATGGAAGTATTGAGACATTTGGAGTTGTGTAGGAAGTATGTAGCTCACGATTTGTCTGTCACTTTTAAAGGCAATTTTTTTTGTCTCCTCTAATACATTGCAATATATGTCTCTTAATTTCCTATAGATTACTAATTATTTGGGTCTGATTAATATTTTATTTCTTAAATTTGGTGCAATGCTCATTAATATGTACAACCGAATGTGGTACTTGAGAGAGGACTCAAAAGCTTGCTTGATAGAGGTATTTTCCTGTTTCTTAGTTAAATGCTCAAAGCTTGACTGTCTGTTGAAAATCTACAAACCCGTACAATACTTACCGCATTTTAATACGTCAAAGAAAATTGAAACCATAAAGCAGGAAATTGTAAGCTACTTGGTTGGTAGGCAAATAAGAGAGTCAGCATATGTGTTTTGGCTTAGATCAAAATTCTCAATACGCTTTAAGGTCAGAAAGCCTCTAGCCAACACATTATTTTTAGACAAAGTTGTAGCATTTACTCAAATAAATTTCTTCCCGAAAAGGCGATCGACTTTATTGATGAAGATGGCTCTTTGGTTTGACTTTGCAATGCTCAAGTTCATAGTTGTATCTTTCTCACATTACGACACATAGACCCAGATACTTCATAGAAGAGTTATTGGCCAAAATGAAGTTGTCATAGTTATTATCCGGGCAATCCGACGTCAATGTGTTGGTCTCGAGAACCCAAACCGCCAAATCCAATGTTACGAATTTCTTAAAAGTATTCTATGTACTTTATCTTTTGTGTAGTATTACTTTCATTCTATTTAATTCTACATATAAAATCAACTGGTTGTGTTAGCTGGAAGCATACTTGCAAACTGTGCATTTTCAAACTGTAGTTCTCATATTTTTCTTTTTTTCGGTGACATGCAATAGTATTTTACCGTAATGCATTTACGTGATTCGAATTAGCCAAGTAAATAACTTTATGAAGCTAATGCTTCACAAGTTGAATAAATTTAACCCTAAATTTGATATCCAACAAAACGTTTGGTAAGGGTTTCACAAAAGTATGGTTACCCTCTACAAGGCATTCCATGATTAACAAAATCCATAAATAACATCAGAATCATTCTATTAACAGTTTTTTCAACAAAATATTACTGCCTAAACTTACCAACAACAACAACAACATTAAGCAACAAAAAAAACAAAAATTTAGTTACATCCCGCACGAAGTATTTGGTATTTTCTGTTTCTTCAGAAAATATGATGGGTCAATATTTTTTATTTAGTCCTTAAATATGATTGTATATAAATATTCAGTCATAAATTTATTTAAATATTGATAATATGATGTTTTGATTCTCATTTTAAAACAAATATGTTCCTATTATAGTCAATATAAACTTATAAACTTTAGAAAGACTAATAAAAAATAAACAATAAAGAATTTTAGTTAGACATATGCAAAAATGATATAAAATTGTGTTTTAATTATAAAAACATAACAAAAAAATAAAAAAAAATAATGACTAAAATAGTATATTGTCACAAAATATATTTGACAACAAATAAAAAAAATAAGTTAAAAAATAAACTAACATCAAAAGTTAAGTTAAATGAATATAATATGCCTCATTACTTAAAATTTCCAAAAAAACAAAAATCATTATTATACACATCTCTTGCAAATGCAAATTTAAATTACAAAAATAAGAAGCTAGATAACAAGTAAAGTATATCCCGCCCGTAGGGCGGGTCTTTCCTAGTATAATATAAAAAGAAACAGAATTAATGTTTAATATTTAGGAATTAATGTTTAATATTTAGTGCGTGTTTAACACGGATGACATGTTTCAGAATTTAGATTCGACGAATGTAAGAAATAAGATATAGATATATTGTCTATCAAAAAGAAATAGATATACGTATTTAGCTGCAGATCTATAACCAGTTTCTGTTGGCACAAAATATAATCTTCATAATTATGTAACACTAAATATTATAGAGAGAAAACATAAACATCTTTCCTTTTATTAAATAACCATAGGAATATGGAAAGTTCAAAATTATTCTATGGCCATATATATATCTGAACTTGTTTTGATAATATGGTAAGTTGCCAATAAAGACGTCTAAATAATCAAATTGTTAAAAGAAAAAGAAATGGATGTTTAAAATATGTGTTATAATATTTGTAAGGTGGATGATTTGATAATATATAAAAATAATAATATCTGAATTCGATTTGAGTTAGGATTTGTTAATTAAATAATAAATTATTTTTAAACCATTATATGTTTTATCTTTATGATAAAACATACAAAAGAAAATCGATTGAAAATACATTATTCAGCTTGAATTAGTGAAACAGTAATAATTTTTATTTGGTCAAAACATAGTGATGGATTAAATGGAAAATTGTGCTGATTTGTTAAGATTTTTACTTTGAAAAATATGGACTAAAATTTCTTCTAATCATAGATGAAAGCATTGTTGTCTCTCAAATTCTATTCAATATTATGATTTCTATTTTAGTATTCACTCTGTTACAATTTTGTAAGTAGTTTTGGATAAAATCACTAACATTAATTAATCTATTACTAAAGTATGATTTTATATATGACTTCAGCCAATTATAAAAACAAACATAATTGTATTACACAATATAAAATAAATGTAGAAGGCACACTGAAATGTTAAAAACTACTCATATTTTGAAATAAAGCTTTTTTACTAAAACTACATATAATATGAATTACTATCTTTCAATTCTCCAAATAAAGAATGCTTAACTCAGAACTTATTTTTAGACAAGTGTTCAAAAATATAAATGAATTTTGGCAATATAGATAGAAAAATCAATTTTAAGCATTTTTACATACACTAATAAATACCAGAAATCATGATGATTGTATTATCACCATTCACAAAACGCAAATCCTCGTTGCATACCCAGAAATGTCTTATTAATCGTTTTTATTTCAAATCATTTTTCAGTTTGTTTCAATAACGATATGAAAATTTAATATTATTTTCGTCTCAATAAAATTTAGAAATCTATTAAATTATTTTATATTCTACAGTTGCTAACAAAATTTGACAATTTTTTTTGCAGGTTTCTATGGGATATTTTTAATTCATAACTGTTCTTCTTATTTTATATTACTTATGGGTTATATTTAGAACTTTTATCACATTTTCTTTCCAGGTTTCTATGGGATTGTGTTATATATTTCTATAGATTTACAATATATAAAAATCAAAACTATTTATTATTCTTTAATTTTATACTCATATTATGGTATTAGGAAAGATATACCTTGTTGGTAAAAGCTTTTAATTAGTTAATCCGTTTATTAATAACTTGCCTTATTTTGTTATCAATTACTTGCGCAAGTTGATATGTTGATTACTTTATTTTGCCATCAATTACCTGTCTTAAAAGGTATGTCAATTATTCCAAATTTATGACAGTCAATTTTTAATATCTTTCTTTAAATTGCTTCATGGCTTATTATAAATATTTTTTTCCAATTTTTAAATATATTTCTTTAAATTGCTTCATGCCTTATTTTAAATTAATATAAATTGCACAAGAAGACTAATATTTAATTCAAATCAGCTTATGATATTGTAGATCTAATAACTTTCTTTATTCAGTTTAAATATTTATTATAAAAAAATAATATTTTCTGCTTTGCCTCCTAAATCGGTATTACACTTTATAATTGCTTAGATTTTATAGTTACAATAGCATACTAATGAGATGAACTATTTCTCTTGCAGGTCATGATGTTGCAGTCCTTAGGTGATATTTCCTTTGGTGGTGATTTTTCAGGAACTCATTTGTCTAAAAGAAAAAACCAAGAAGATCATCACAGTAACCTTGGAGGATCAACACTCTGTCAACAAAAAACATTCCCACAAAAAAATCAAGGGTGAGTGATCTCGATTTTTGTTTTAAATATTTATTTGTGAATATTTTCTAGGAACAACACATTTAGTCTTTTGTCACTATCCGTGTTATTCATTATTATTTATTTCAAAGAAAAACACATTGAGTCTTTTCTTGTGTTCATACAATTTTTAAAATAATTACATTGTAATAACACTCATGTTTTAGTAATAATTTGTTGGAAGAGATGAAATTATCTAATTTTCGTTATTGATATGAATGATTTAACCCCACTTTTATCCTTAGCCCATAAAGATTGTAGCTGAGTACTTAAGTACATTTATCGTTGAATATTAAAAATGAGGAAAGAGAAATGCGTGGAATATTAAAAATGACGAAAGAGAAATGATACATTGATACTGTGGCCAACTTTCAGCATTAACAGGTACGACGCGGTGACTCAACACTGGAGTTAATATATTCCTCTCTTTTTTTATTGGAGTTCTACTTTTTTTAGGAATACTTGGAATTCTATTGAGTGATCTACTTTGAATATCGTTGACCCCTCACAATGATGGATGCCCCAAAGGCACATTGAAAACATAAAATCAAAATAGTATATGTCTTCTGCCTTTAACACTTTTCCCTAGAAAAATATTATATGGGCCAAAGATGAATCTTAACCACTCTTATTGGTAGTTAAAGTAGTAAGACCATTTTTGGATGATTTGTGATCTGTAGTGATTAGTGGACAACCCGGAAAATAGACATCAAAAGAACTAAGCTTATCAGCCCCTCATATAGAACTCCCAGAGTCATTGTTTATGCTGATTTTGTAATTTTTTCTCATGCTTCTCTGTCCTTCGTATATAACTACAGAAAGCATGAGAAACACTGTGCCAAATCTGCAAAAACAATGACTTTGGGAGTTTTATACTAGGAGCTGATAAGCTTAGAGCATCATTATCACAATTGCTTATAATGTCTCTTAAAGTAATTACAATTAGAAAAAAAATAAAAAAAAAAATAAGAAAGTGCAAGACACAGCTCTTAATTAAGGCCGGGAAGGAATGTATCTTGTTTTCCAGGTGTCAACATACGAGTGGGTGGTGGTTTGGTTACTCATTTAACGCGACCAAACTTATGTTTCTCTCTCTCGAATTCTCTCGACTGTGAAAAGTGATATGTATCCCTCTCGGTGGCTCTGCTCTCGTCAGCGACGTCTCCATTGGTGGTTCGTGTCGGCGACGTATCCATCGGTGGTTCGCGTCGGCGACCTCTCTCACGGTGGTTCTCCTCGACGGTGGCCTCTCTCTCTCTCTCTCTCTCTCTATCTCTCTCTCTCTCTCTCTCTCTCTCTCGGTGGGGCTAGTCAAATCTAAAGGTTAGCGGTTGTTGTGTTCTTCGATTATGCATGTCCTAAATTTAGCATATTTTGTTCTAATTGGCTGTTTTTCTTTGGTATTTTTTGGTTATAATCGAATTTGTTCTACTTGTTCTGGTTGCATGTCTTTTTATTTTATACGGTTCGATTGGGTTTATCGGTGGCGACAGAGCTCTCCTAGATGGCGAAGGAGCTCTCTCTCTCGGTGGTGACAGAGCTCTCTCTCGGTGATTCTCCTATAACACGAAAGGTAAAGCTTCTGTTCATTTTCATAAAGTTTTCTAAACTTTGATGTTTTTGATTTGGTATGTTATATCTTAAGATGGATAGACCAAATATGATTTGTTTGTAAGTTGGATGTTTTGTATTTGATAAAATCATTTTTCATATGTTCTTTGAAGGATTTGAAGGATTTCTTAAATATATTAATCAAGGATTCAGTCCTTCAAATCGTTTTTGGATGTTCTGTCTTTGATAATGGATTTCCCAAATATATTGTATGTAAGTTGGATGTGGATTGAAACGAGTATGGATAAAATTGTTTTTGGATGTTCTGTCTTTGATATTGGATTTCTCTAATCGTTTCAAGCCTTGAAATTGTTTCTTTCCTCTGTTTCTCTAAATATTAATCATATGATTTGTTTCTCTTTGTTTCAAATATAAAGAAATGCTTGTTTCAATTCGTCTCTTTGCAATTTTTGCTCTGTTTCTCTTCTTTGATTTTTTTCGCTTTTGATTCTCTGTCTCGTGAATCATAAACTATTTCTTTGATATGTGCCAGTGTTTTTGTGTGTTAACCTGAGTGGATCAAGGTCCAAGACGAAGGAAGCTCAAAGCAGAGGAGACCATTTGGCTTCACAATACAGGTAAATGTCTTCTTCTTTTGAATTGATTGAAAGCTTAACGGTTGAGTTAGGTAGTTATTAATGGTTTAAGTGTGAGTTGTATAATAAATAGATGTATTTTAGATAGAAATCGATGTTCAATTGTGATTATTGTGTTAGCTATATGTCTACTCGGATAGGTTGAATTGTTGCTAATGAATGCAGTTATCAATGGTGACTAAATGCTCGTTTACTTTCTCTCTTTTATTTAAATTATTATGGTTGAGCTATGTAATAAATAGATGTTGTAGGTTAGATAGAAATCAATGTTTAAGTGTGATTATTGTGTTAGCTATATGTCTAGTCGAACAGGTTGAATCTTTGCTAATGAATGCAGGTATCAATGATGATTAAATGCTTGTTTGCTTTCTCTCTTTTATTTAAAACACATTTCTTTCCTTCTTCTCTTCTAGCTATCAAATACTCCTTCATTTTCCTTTTAATCAATAAAACTCATTCACAAAACTTATTCCTTTTCCTTCTCTTCCATCTCTGTTTTTTGAATATTCCGATATGGATGGTAATTCATATCAAAATTTTGTTGATCTTCTTCAAAGTCAATAAAATTTTAGCTTTGGTTTAGAATCTTCTAATATTCCTCTCTCTGGCTCTCAAGCACCTGCAAGTTAAAACTTGGAAGTAGACACTCCTCCAGAGCGTAAAAAAAGAGAACATGGACACCAACAGATGATGTGGTTCTCATCAGCTCTTGGTTAAACACCAATAAAGATCTTGTTGTAGGGAATGAGCAAAAGTTTGTTTCCTTCTGGAGTAGAATATCAGCGTACTATGCGGCTAGTCTTAAGCTTGCTGGGTGTGAAAAGAGGGAGGCCACTCACTGCGAGAAACGTTGGCAAAAAATAAACGACCTCGTTTGCAATTTTTCCAGAGCGTATGAAGCTGTAACAAGAGAGAAAAGTAGTGGAAAAAAATGAGAATAATGTTCTCAAGTTAGCCCACAAATCTTCTTCACCAACTATAATAAGAAATTTACCCTCGAACATGCTTGGAAAGAACTTCGCAATGACCAGAAGTGGTGTGACCTCTCAACCACAAAAAAAAGATGGAAGCTCTAAAAGGAGGAAGTTTGAGGACGGTTCAAACTCAGCAAGCTCTCAAGCAAATAGTACCGATGGTGGTGAAGATGATCAAGTGAGAAATCGTCCCCCAGGTGTTAAGGCATCAAAATCCCGGGGTAAAAAGACGATGGTAGAGGACAAGAAGTTGGAGGAGTTTAAGAGTAAGTGGAGCATCAAGAAACATGACTTGGCCATGAAAGAAAAACTGTCTAAGATGAGGCTACTAGAGAGTCTAATTGCTAAACAAGAACCTCTTCCTGAGTGTGAAACACCTCTTGCTGTTTATGTTTAGGTTATTCTATAATTAGTCTAAGCGTAGGTTTTTAGTTCCCCAAAAAAACACCTCTTGCTGTTTATGTTTAGTTGTTTTGTTTGTTAGAGTTAATGTGTTTGTTGTTCTTGTTATCATTATGTTAATGGATTTAATGTTCTTGGTACCGTTATGTTATTGGAGTTAATGTGTGTCTTGTTCTTGTTCTCGTTGATGCAAAAGACTATATATAACTTGTATTGTTTGTTCTATTTATTGCACTTCACTTGTGTGGTTCTTGAATTCTGATGGTTGTTCTTCACTTGTGTTTCTTGACAGAGTGAAGAGAGTGGAGCATCACGGACTTGACAGAGTGAAAGTGAAGAGAGTGGAGCTTCACGGACTTGACAGAGTGAAAGTGAACACACAGTCACGGGTGTATTGGTACCCTCTTTGTCTTTGTAAAAGACACAGTCATTATCTTTACTTGTGTCACAGACTCTATATGTAATTGTTTTCACTTGTGTCACGGAGTCTATATGTACTTGTCTCATTGTAAAAACCAACAACACACACTCATTGTCTGGTCTCTCCTTGTCGATATAAACTAACAAAACATTGTATTTTCAAACTCATCATCTATCCTTCTCACAAATTTCATTCTCTATATAAAGTCACCAAACATCACCTCTTCTTCTCACAAAACAATCATTCTCTCGGTTCCCTCTTTCTCCTTCCGTTTATCAAAAATACAACATTGTCTTTTGAAAAAGTTATGCAAAAGAACACTTTCTTTTGATCCAAAACAAAAGAGAACACTTTCTTTTGATCCAAAAAACACCTAAAAATTTCTTTTGATAACATTTATGGCATCTTCATCTCAAAACACTTTTGATGGATCAGATGATGAAATTTTTGATCAACATTTTGATCAAACGATGGAGAATTTATCTATTAATTATGGTGATCAAGACGAAGACAGGAGAAGAAGAAAAAACGAGTTTATATCGAAAGAAATAGTGAAGCAGGCCATGCTCGTTTATAGAATGATTATTTTAGTGAAACTCTAACGTACCTCGATAATTTTTTCTGATGACGTTTTAGAATGAACAAGACATTGTTCATGCACATTTTTGATCGACTCTCCAACGAAGTTCAATACTTTCGGCAAAAGAAAGATGGTCTCTGAAGGATTAGTCTCTCTCTCCTTCAAAAGTGTACTGCAGCCATTCGTGTCTTGGCATATGATTTTTCGGCTGATATGGTCGACAAATACCTCCGCCTCGGTGAAACAACAACTCGGTTATGTGTACAAAATTTTGTGGTGGGAATAATATATTTATTCGGCGATGAGTACCTAAGAAGACCAACACCAGCTGACCTTCAACGTCTACTTGATATTGGAAAGCACCATGGATTTCTCAGGATGATAGGAAGCATCGATTGTATGCATTGGGAGTGGAAGAATTGTCCGACCGCTTGAAAAGGACAATATTCTCATGGTTTGGGTAAACCAACAGTCCTTTTATAGGCGGTTGCTTTGTATGATCTCTGGATATGTCATGTGTTTTTTGGACCTCCAGGTACCTTAAATGATATCATTGTTCTTGATCGCTCACCGGTTTTTGATGACATAATAAAAGGTCAAGCTTCTCAAGTGACTTTCTCTATCAATACAAGATATTATCATATGGCTTACTATCTTACTGATGGTATTTATCCGAAATGAGCAACTTTATCCAATCTATTCCAATACCACAAGAGCCACAATCAACTTATTTGCTCAACGTTAAGAAGCTGTCCGAAAAGATATCGAGCGTGCTTTTGGAATTTTGCAAGTTCAGTTTGCCATTGTCAAAAATCCAGCACTGTTTTGGGATAAATCAAAACTGGGAAGATTATGAGAACATGTATCATACTCCATAATATGATATTAGAAGACGAGCGAGATGGATACACTCAATATGATGTTTCAGAGTTCCAACAAAGAGAAGACTACGGAAGTTCACATGTGATCTCACGATTCTACATATATCCCTACAAATATCGCCAATATGATAGGTGTTTGAACAAGAATTCGTGATAGAAAAATGTATCGACAATTGAAAGATGATTTGGCCGAACATATATAGTCTAAATTTGGACAAGATGAAGACAACAACTGAGGTCAGATGATTCTTTCAAATTTTTGTTTGGATTGGAAACAGAAGGCACTTGAATTATTTTACCAACCGCGCATTCTCTAAGAAAATTAGTAGAAAATCTAGCTAGACATCAAGGCTATACCAGCTAAGTTATCTAAACACTATGTACAATATTATGCTAAATATCTCTATAACTGGTCAATGAGATCAAAGTTAGATTTAACAATGATGCAAAACTTTGCCGAAAGAAGTTTATATGTGGCACTACAAATTTCCCTGAAGTAACGAACAATCTCTCAAGCCAATAGTCAGTTGCTCACTTGTTATTACTTTATTTTTTTTGAAACTAATTGTTATTTTAGCATTTTTCTTTATTTTTGTGGCAAGAAAATATATTCAAAATAAATTTGACCTAAATTAGACTAAAATAGAAAAAAAAATGAAAGAGTAAACATATTTTGAACATGTATATAATTTTTTTTTATTAATGGGTCTGAGCTATCAAAACAATAATTATATAATGTGATTTCAGACTTAGATTAAAGATTAATGTGTACTAGAAAGAATCCACTCACTAATTAAATACTGAGAATAAATTACATAGTTAATATATGGCCTACACGGATGTAAGAGCAACCACGCTGGTAAAATATCTATGTATTAATATTTTCTTAACACTCAATCCCTTATATATTATTTGTAAAGTAATTTTGACATGTGTCATCACCATAATCAATTTCATCAAAAATGATAACATGTTCACTAATAATGATGACAAGGCTTAGAGTTAATTGTGACATGCACATTTACATTTAATGTTAATATATATTTTTGGTAAATTTTTAGAATATGATAATAACTCATAAATTATCATTAACATAACAATAAATAATATAATAGTAGAAATAGAAATATAACAATATTTACAAATTTTGATTTTTTCAAGTCTATTTTTATAATTATATAATCTTTAATACGGGTTTTTATAAAAAGTATAATTTTCTAATCCAACTACCGTTAGTTTTATTTATAATATCGATAAATTTTAGAAATATTATTTAATTTTATATTTTATTAATTATGTACGTAACAAAATTTTCTCTTAATTGTATAGAATCCGATTTAATATATTTTAACCAAAAGAAAAAAGATAAAAAAAAAAATCTTTCCAAAATTTTAGTTTTAAATATATACATATATATTATTCAATATAAATTTAAATAAAATTGTTTATTTTATCTTCATTTTTACATATAATTAACGTAAAATTAATAATGTAACAAAATAATAAATTTAAAAAATAATTAAATAGTATTTTCAAATATAATTTTATTTTTAAAACTTTTATTTTTGCACATAGTGCAGCAAAATACCTAGTTGTTTAGTTAAATTTTAATATTTTAAGCAAATAGAAAGCTCGACAAAAAAAAACAAATTTAAATAATTTATACATAAATATGCTACGGAAGTTTCTCATGAGTATCTCAAAATATCGTTTTTGTGACACATTTCATGGAAAAACTCCTCAACATTTTTTTCTATTTTTACACTTTTCATATATTATTGCGAAGACACTATCAATAAGAAAAGTATCTGAGGTTTTATGGCTCATGGTTGAAACTAGATAATATGGGTTATGTCTCACGAGCTAGGCACAATTAGCCTCACGGCAGAGCTCCGCGGAGTGATTCGCCACTGTATTGGGCCATTTGTGTGAGGGAATAAATTTTGTGCAAGGTTCAGTTATGTGTAGGCTTGAGTTAAATGTTTTTTTCCGTTCTATTGTTCTTTCTCTTTGGTTTCACTGATGAAAAGTATAATGATTCAGCAATGAGTTTGTAGATTCTTCTTTGGTTATTTCTCTCTTTCAAATTACACGAGCACAATTCTTCTATTTCTTCTATTTACCGACCAAATTAACAAGAGAGAGGCCATCACCCGGTTAAACGCATCTATAAGGCGACGTAGAATTGGTCACTCTTATAGAAGACCGCGCCCCGCGGCGGTACGACCTGCGATGCCTCAAATGAAACGGTGACCGCGGCATGCGAGACATTTGGTCGGGAGAGAGCCTAATTGCCCTTTGTAGTTGAACTCGACACTCCATATTTTGTTAGTACTCCTTCGAAAAATTGTAGAGTTTAGTATGATTCGAATGCAGTGTAATTTTTTGGCATAATTTATGAATCAAATGTGTTTTAATTTCCTTTTTCTTATATTGAAAAAACTCATGTACAAATTCTTTTTGAAAAACTATTTTGTGCACAGAATATTTTAAAATATATTTATTATGTTAGAAAAAGTAGTCACTTTTGATCAAAAGAAGTAGTCACTTTTGATCAAAAGAAGTAGTCACTATTTGATAATTGTATTGTTGTTGTAGTATTATGGTTTGTTTTCAATATTGTTTGAACTGTCCAATCTACATGTTTTGCATTTACCACCATATATATATTTGGATTAAATCAACCATATATTCGTTCCGTGAGATTGGTTTGTTTTCCATGTCGTCATGAACAGTGCCGTGCGAAGAGTTTTAGGGGCCTAAGACAAGATTTTTTTGTAAACTAAGACAAGCTTTTCACAATAAATTTATTTTTAGTTATATAAAAAAGCTTTTAAATACAATATATCATGATAATCGTATACACATGTTAAAAATAAATTTATTAACATACATACGAGCCATGCTTTTATAAGATAGAAAAAAAAGAAATTGAATTCACTTGGAGATTTGATCGAACTTATGTGGGTGTCCTTGACAAAATAGGTTAAACTATTGAACTAGATATCATTTTTCTTTAGGTGCCCAACTGTATGTATGTTAAATGGGACCTGAGGCAAATGCCTTTTTCAAAGAGCTGTAGGCACGCCTCTGGTCATGAATCCTAGAAAGTGAATTAAAAACTAAAATTATGGCCCAATCTGCCATAAATAACCATCTCTCTCCACACACAATTCACGACCACTTGAGAAACATAACACTCACTGATAAAAAAAAAAAAAAAGCTCATTGTTTTTTTTTTCGCGCACACACTGAAGATCTCATAGTGTCGACATGGGTTATTGCCAAGACGACAAGCTAGTGAACACGATCTGCGATCTGTACGAAAAGATCTCGAAGCTGGAGAGCCTGAAACCTTGTGAAGATGTCGACACTCTTTTCAAGCAGCTCGTGTCCACATGCATGCCACCAAACCCTAACATCGACGTCACCAAAATGTCTAAAAGCATCCAAGAGATGAGATCAAACCTCATTAAGCTCTGTGGGCATGCTGAAGGTCACTTAGAGCGTCACTTCTCTTCAATCTTAACCTCGTTTGAAGACAGCCCACTACACCATTTGAACCTTTTCCCGTACTACGACAACTATCTCAAACTAAGCAAGCTCGAGTTCGATCTTCTCGAACAGAACCTCCACGGATTTGTTCCAAAGACTGTAGCTTTCATTGGCTCTGGTCCTCTCCCTCTCACTTCCATCGTTCTTGCCTCTTTCCATCTCAAAGACTCAATCTTTCACAACTTTGATATCGACTCATCAGCGAACTCCGTTGCAGCTCGTCTGGTATCGTCTGATCCTGACCTCTCTCAACGCATGTTGTTCCACACAGTTGATGTAATGGATGTAACAGAGAGCTTGAAGGACTTCGACGTTGTGTTCCTGGCAGCTCTTGTCGGGATGGATAAACAAGAGAAGATTAAAGTGATCGAGCATCTTGAGAAACACATGTCTCCTGGTGCTTTGCTCATGTTGCGAAGCGCTCATGGACCTAGAGCATTTCTATATCCAATCGTTGAGCCTTGTGATCTCCAAGGTTTCCAAGTGTTATCGGTTTATCGCCCGACCAATGAAGTTATCAACTCTGTGGTGATCTCAAGGAAGCTCGCTGGAGATGTAGGTAATGGTGTTATTCATGATCACATGGATCAAGCTTCTGAGCTCGCGGGCAACTGTTTCCAGATCCACGCGATTATGAACAAGAAGAAGAGCATTGTCGAGGAGTTCACAGGATCTATTGAAGAACAGCTTTCTTAGAGATTACTGTTTCATTACAGTTTTCTTGATCAGTACTGTCTTTTTCCTACAATAAACTGGCTGTTCATGCTACAGTATCGTTCTTGTCTTTTCTTTGTTCTGTTTCTTGGCATCTGATTTGAGATTTGACGATGACCATTTCATTTTGTTGGATTCTGACAAGTCTATTGCAATTTGCAAAGGATCAATCAAACTTAATCTGTGACAGAACCGATTACTCTTGTCGGTATTAAATAGAAAGAAAACATAAATGGTCCCATTAAGATAACGATACGATTGGTCGAAATTCTTGCCTCTTGTTCCGATCAAAGAGCAGACTTTATGAAAATTTTATCCTAAAGTAGAAATATCCGAGATTCCAAAGGAACATGATTGTAGGAGGTGGGCCGTACCCGCCCCTCAAGGCCCACGAGAAATCACATTCGGCCCGGTAAGGGCGAACAGTTAATAGGGCAAAATGACTCGTCTTTATCCGAGTGGTGTCTGTACCAGCAGGGAAAGGCGTTATCAAGCCGACTACAGGCCCAATACCGGAGGCCCACGAGCCGAGAACGACCTAGGTTAAGGTCAAAGAATCTGAGCTATAAAAGAGAGGGGAAGGAGCACAAGCGAGGGATCCGAAAACTGAACACAGAGACGGCGGCATAGATTAGGGCAAATAGCTAGATTTATTCCGTGGGCTTAACCAACTCGAACTTAATCTCGGCAAAGCTTCCGAGCGCCGGGATTCCCATTGTACTCTCTCCGTTTATAAATAAAACCTCCTGTTCACTCGGTCAATCTAGATCTACACCTTTGTAATAACCCACCGACGAGTCCCGTCACTCATTTTACTGATACACGACCGTACTCGGTACAAACAATGATTCTCTTTTTCTTTTCTTTTTTTCTCGCATGTCATCTACAAATAAAAATGAAAGACCCATACTTTCTATTCTGGGTTCAAATTTGACGAATCGCCAGTAGGAGGGACAGTAGCGTCGGCAGGCTCGGACCCGTCAAGATTGAACGTATCCAGCACGTTCATAAGCCCTGCTCCTCCCAACTCCTCGTCTCCCTCTATCTCCTGAGACAAATCTGGAATACCTCTCATCTTCCGCGATTGGTTGATAACTTTTTGTTCCGCCCTCGAGAAAAGCACCGATCGCTTCTTGTCAGTCCGACTTTTGCACGGTAGCTTCGAGTCCCACGTACCTACACAAGATACGTAGACAAACAAGACTGTAAGTATGGCGTGTTGAAGCAGAAAAAGGGAGGGGGAAAAACAACGTAAAGGAGAAGAATCTTACCGTCGTCTATGCGATTCAGCCAACGACGTATCCTCTCCTCACTTATCTCGGGCCACCGAAGATGTCCAAGTTCAACCAACGCCCGAGCGTTATCGTAGAAAGAGCCTGGAACCCCGGTCAGATATGGATGATTCACTGCACAATAACAAGAAAGTCGGTAAGTATGCGAGAACACGTTTGCAAGAGAGGAGTAACTATCTACCAGCATGCCAATTCCAAAACACTCGTGATCCGATGTCCGGGGGATCGACGAACGAAAATTCGTCCGACTTGACGAAGAAGTAGTATCGCTGCCAATTGGTGGTTTTTGTAGGATGTCCCGTAATCACATTGTAGCTCGGCCTCATCGTGATGGAGAAAAGGTCGTCATCCAGCGGTTTGATCGAGGTTAACTCCTCGAAGGCTCGGGACAAAGTACAATGCCGAGCTCGGCTGACATCACCAAAAGCGCGACTATCAAGCGAAACGCGCCATTTACGAATTGACTAATGGCAAGGTCGCGACGAGCAGCATATGAAGTCACGAGCCTCGGAATCGGGAACCAGAGTCTCGTATCTCTTTCGAAATATGCCTCATACACGCACTGAAACCCCATCGGAGGTGCCCAGGGCCGCTGGTTGTCGGTCGGAATCAAATACGTAACTCCGACTGCATCAAGACGCTTCAGCAAACTCTCAACCCGAGTAGATGTAGACCACGTCGACTTATGCGTCTGTTGGAATAAGTACCGCGCTCACGGATTAGGTTCGACGGAATTTCCGTACCCCGCTCGAACACGCCATTTCCCAAGTAACGTGTTGGGACCGGAGGAGGACTGGCAACGACCCGGGTACGTTCAGAAACACCCGTTGTTCGAGCCTCACCCGACGCTCTGACGGTACGACCCCGAGTGTTAGATCCAACGGGTTGCGACGGGGGATTCCTGGTTGAAGTTGGGACACCGAGTAACTCAACAGCCTCGTTACCGGCAGCCTCCCCTCTCAACTCCCTCTCCGAATCAACGACAAGAAGTCTCTGCGCCAAATCAAGACTAGCCGAGTCGTGGAGTGCCCTTCGGTGCTCTAACTCGAAGTCATCTAAGGGCTCACCGGTTGTTTCGTCCCGTGCTACCTCTTTCCCTTTCTCTTCCCGAGTCAATCGCTTTCGGGAACACATCGCAACCGATAGTACGTATATATCTTACAACAGTCTGGAGAGAGAAAGTAGAGAGAAGGGAGAGGGAATACCTGATTTCGCGGAGAAGAATAAAAGAAGCAGAGGCAAGAGGGATATATATAGGAGAAGCGCGGCGCGGATCCCAGTGCTGCATTTATTAGGTCTACGAAGACCTAAATGGGCTTTTATTTCGCGACTGTTCATATTCCGCGCCTTAATGGGCCGAGTCTGATACAAAGAAGCCCATCATTCGTGACGGTTCGAATTCCCTTCCTACGTACCCGAGTAAGCCGTGAGAGACGTCAATTAACGGAAGCCGAGTAAGCGATGCGATTGTCGTCCTGCTCGACTACCGAGTAAACCATGATAGACGTCAATCAACGGAAGCCGAGTAAGCGACACGATTGTCGTCCTGTTCGACTACCGAGTAAACCATGATAGACGTCGATCAACGGAAGCCGAGTAAGCGACACGATTGTCGTCCTGCTCGATTACCGAGTAAACCATGATAAACGCCAATCGACAGAAACCGACTGAACGACCCGATCGCCGAATGAATCACGGACAGCTGATTGTTTACTCGAGACCAGGCAATGCATTCGCGTCCATCCGAGCTGAACTCCTCGCCTAAGAGGAGAAGCTTTCGAAACTCTCTCCCGCACTCCGAGTGTGCTTTCCCGTGAACCTAATTGATTCATTCTATTGACTCGTCGACCGATCGTCAATAGACTGGGGGGACTTACTGTAGGAGGTGGGCCGTACCCGCCCCTCAAGGCCCACGGAAAATCACATTCGGCCCGGTAAGGGCGAACAGTTAATAGGGCAAAATGACTCGTCTATATCCGAGTGGCGTCCGTACCAGCAGGGAAAGGCGTTATCAAGCCGACTACAGGCCCAATACCGGAGGCCCACGAGCCGAGAACGACCTAGGTTAAGGTCAAAGAATCTGAGCTATAAAAGGGAGGGGAAGGAGCACAAGCGAGGGATCCGAAAACTGAACACAGACACTACAAGAAAACAGGCCATTTACTAGGACGGGTTCTCCTCGTTATTTCCTAGTAAAAGGGCCTTTACTAGGAAATTACGAGGAACCCCGTTTCGTCGAAAGGCGTTCATCGTAAAGCCTATTTTCCTCGTAAAGTCCTAGCTAACTTACGAGGAAACATTTCCTCGTAAAGGCGTGGATAAGTTTTCCTCGTAAAGTCCACGTAAGCTTTCCTCGTAAGCTCATAGTAAAGTCTTTCCTCGTAAACTCGTAGTAGGTTAATTACGAGGAACTTTCTAGGAAAAT
>CAKOAT010059711.1:106467-118718 GCA_932364175.1 Eruca vesicaria subsp. sativa | reverse complement strand
TAAGATTCAGCAGACACATTGTCTTCTGGCAAATACTCTTTAAACAAGTCTGTCCATGCATCCATACACTTTTCAGGTAGATTGTGATCGGTTTTAATACTCATCATTCTAGCAGCCAACGACAATTTAGACAGACCTTCTCTACAACCACTGTAAATTGGCTCATTCGCAGCTTCTAACATTTCATAAAACTTTTTTGTATCTAAGTTAGGTTCTTCAACTTCATCATCATCATGGGTTACAAATGCATCACCTACCATATCATGAACCCTATCACAATCTACCATTTGTTCCTCTTCGTGATGATAGCTATTACTACTGCTACCTTCATTACACAAATTCTCAACTGGTTCAATCTGCAAATTGATATTACTACTGCTACCTTGATTCCCAAAACTACCACCTTCTCCATGTTGATACCAAATATAATAATATGGCATGAAACCTCTATTTATTAAATGCTTCCAAACATTTTCACGAGGGCCTAATTTGGTATTGCAACATTTTCTACAAGGACAGAACAGCTTACCACTTTCCTGCGTGAGTGGTGTAGAATCTGCTTGATGCATAAACGTCTCCAACCCCTCCAGAAATTCTTTCGTCACCCTCCCGTTATTATCTCTGTGTGAATACATCCACTTCCGGAACTCGAAAATATTTCCTGGACCGGACATTTTGTTTTGTGTTTTATCAAGCTTATAGCTGATTGTTTTTTGGTGTGTTTCAAATGAATCACATATGGTGGTATTTATAGAAAATTTTCGAATCTGAGAATTTACTAGGAAATTGCTAGGAAAAGTAGGTACAAAACACGTTTTTGATTTTAATTCGATATTTTCTATCCNTTTTATCAACCCCACATAGCTTTCCTCGAACTATCTACCTGAAGAAAAGTTGAGAAAAAGCTACGAGGAGTTGATAACAAACTATTCTGTTGACGGTGAACTCCTTTCAGTTACGAATTGAGTATTTTCTATTTGTTTGGTGTGTTTCAAATGAATCACATGTGGTGGTATTTATAGAGATTTGAGAATTTACTAGGAATTTGCTAGGAAAAATAGGTACAAAATTTAAATTGGATATTTACTATCTAGTTCCTCTTAATTTCGTAGTAAGAAAACCAGTTCCTCCTAAATTCCTAGTAAGGCTTTACTAGGACTTTACGAGGAAATGTTTTACTAGGGCTTTACGAGGAAAGTGACTTTTTCCTCGTAAGAGCCACGTAAGCTTACTACAACCTTACGAGGAAACGTATTTCTCGTAATTGTACGAGGAACTTACGAGGAAAGCTGGTTTCCTCGTAAACTGGAAGTAAACTCGTAGTAATTTTACGAGGAATAATTTTCCTAGTAAAGTTTCCTAGTAAATGCTTAGTTTTCTTGTAGTGAGAGACGGCGGCATAGATTAGGGCAAATAGCTAGATTTATTCCGTTGTCTTAACCAACTCGAACTTAATCTCGGCAAAGCTTCCGAGCGCCGGGATTCCCTTTGTACTCTCTCCGTTTATAAATAAAACCTCATGTTCACTCGGTCAATCTAGATCTACACCTTTATAATAACCCACCGACGAGTCCCGTCACTCATTTTACTGATACACGACCGAACTCGGTACAAACAATGATTCTCTTTTTCTTTTTTTTTCTCGCATGTCATCTACAAATAAAAATGAAAGACCCATACTTTCTATTCTGGGTTCAAATTTTACAGAGTAAAAAAAAAAATGGTGAACGTATTTCAAGCACTACCCGAAATATAATTTTTTAAAGAGACATATAATTGGGAAATAAAGTAGGATAAGAGTGTTTAAAAACAAAAAGAGGGTAGGATATGAGTAATTGGGATGGTAATTTAGATGACTAAGACACGGGATGGTAATTTAGATGTTAATTTGAAAGCTGGTTAGACTCTTAACTCCCTTCGCACCCTTCAGAGAATGAAGTCTCTTTTTGTCTTCCAATCGTCGGATCTTTTTCTGGTTTCATTCCGATTTATGCTTTCCATATCGGACTTTTTATTTAGGCGAGTCTGGATTTATTTTGTCATTGGTTAAATTATTTTAAATCCTGTTTTGCTTTAGTTTTGAATTATTTTTGTCCTTGAATATGGTCAAACAATCTCGATCCAATCGCCATTACATAGGAGCGGATCCTGTAACGGAGTAGAGCTGATCCCGGTAAAATGATCAATGATTTTTTTTTTTTAACTTTTTCTTTTTTTAATTTGATCAACGATCAAATAATTTGTTTTGAATCAGAAATTATATAAAAAAATGGTGAACACATTTAGGATATCAAACACTACCCGAAATATAATTTAATCTAAAAAAAAACACTAGATATTAATTCGCACAACCGTGCGGATTTTATTTGGGAAAATTTCATTTTTACACTTTCTTTAGTACCACTATTCAACTTTACCATCAATCAAAGGATATTTTCAAAAATAACTAATTCATTAACGTTTAAAAGACTAAAATAACCTTTACTTATCTTCTCTCATGGAGATGCGCCGTCGCAGCTTCGCCCTGTCTGTCTTTAACGAGTTCTTCATCACGTCGCGGATCCTAATCGTCGATCTCCTCACCCAACGTATCCCAGTCTACTCCCTCGCCGGAAACTTCATCCTCAACGCTCACTCCCTCTCCGAAACCTCCACCAAAGCCTTTATCGTCCGAATCCTCAAAAACCTGAACCCCTCCGCCTACGTGCGCGCCTATTCCGATAGACCGCAGGACATGGTCTCCGGTTTTGCCAAGACGGAGCGCACCATGCTGGCTCTCTTCCTCCGCAGGCTTCACCTGTGGCCTCGGTTTCAGTTGGATGTGTCTCAGGAGCTTGAGAGGGAGCCGCCTGAGGTTGTTGATATAAGAGTTCCGATGTCGAGTTACATGGTGGGGATACAGAAGGCGATTGTTGAGGTCATGGACATGTTCATTTTTTATCCATAAGAGGTGTTTTGCTTAATTAAGATTATTTTCAAATTGATAAATCGTTTAATACAAATATAAATACTATAAATATAGAATTATATCAAGTTTTGACCTATGATATAAAAACTATTTACATCAAAAAAAAACACACCTACTTTTACACACTAAAAACTATATTATAGCCTAACTATTCCTATAAACTTACTTCGCATATAAATAACATTTAACTCATTCCTAATATTTTTTCAAAAAATTTGTATGTGAAATAAAATAAAATAAACAAAAAAATTTAAGTATTTTTCGTTATTTATTAAATCAATATGTAATTTCTCTTACATTTTAATAACTACTATAATTTCATTGAAAACACTCCTCACCACCGACTCTAGACTTCGGCGGATGGATTCCTCGATGACGCCGTAGATAAAAATGCCACATCATTTATGAACAAACCCCAAACTTACAAAAAACCATATATAAAAACCTATCTAATGAAACTTAAACAACGAATATTAACTTAATTAAGGTTATTTTTAAATTGATAAATCGTTTAATACAAATATAAATAGTATAAATATAGAATTATATCAAGTTTTGACATACGATATAAAAACTATTTACAGCAACAAAAAAAAAATAGACACCTACTTTTACACACTAAAAACTATATTATAACCTAACTGTTCCTATAAACCTTACTTCGCATACAAATAACATTTAACACATTAGATATACAATATTTTCACTTTACACTCTTATTACATTATTTCCATTTCATTAATATTTGGTGTCATTAGAAGAATCCACTAAACCACTAAATCGAAAAAAATATACGCAAACATAATGATTCCGGCTCCGCGCTTGCGCGGAGAGTATCCAACTAGTTTCTAATATACTTCTGATAAAATGGAAATATTCCAATAATAATGCAATTTCCCAATAATGATAAATAAAGTTTTGTAACGATTTTGAAAAAGAACAAAAAAAAACAGAAAGAAGGTAAAGACCTTTAAATAAATAAAATCTCAAGCTGTCTTATGATCTTCACACAGTGCTCTAATCCACTCTCTGCTCCTCCGTTTGCCGAATGATGATCACCGTTGTTGTTACCGTTATCTTTAACTGACTTCTTGTTTCTCCTTTACGGTTCTTGGTTTAGTCTAACTTGAGAGGAGTAACTGGAGAACTGTTTTCATTGGTTGTAGTAACCGCGACGTTCTTGTCCTGAACAGTTTCTTCCTCCTCATCCAACAACACAATCCCTTCAGCGTTCTTCTCAATTTTCAGAATCTCTGCCTCCATTGTTCTTTTTGCAGCATTTTCCCCAGGTTTGTAGGTCTGCGGAGCACTGGACTCAGCTTCAACAGAAGAAGGTTTAGAAGACAATGTGCTACAGTTTGTTAGAGGCTTTCGCTTCTTTCTTCAGGGCTATGAGTCATTACATTGATCACATCGACTCCAAGTTCTCGTGTTCCGCTAAAGGACACAACCTTGAAGCAATACTCAGAAGTTGGAACTAGTCCAGAGACAACAAACCTTGCGTTTGGAGTAAACAATGTGCAAAAGTAGACTTCTCTTGGTACTCTTTCTCTGTGACCTTACGATGCCAAATACTGTAATTAACAATCTAAGCAAACAAAAATTACAGAGGCGAGGATCACTTACGCGACAACACATAGAGCTCCAATACACATCTATTCCTAAACTTAAAACAACAAGTTTTTGCGAAATTTCAGGAGCACAAGCTCTTCAACATCAGTAGCACAGACACTTACCAAATCTTCACGGAAACTCTCAAAGTTAATCCCATCCAAAACCACCATTGATATAGCCTCATTTCAAGACAAGTATAGCCTCATTTCCAAAGCACTTTTGTCATTAGAAACAAAAGTCCCTAAGCTACTAAATGTTGCAGTAGTGTCAATATTTCAAGAAACTCTACACCAACAACTGTTACCAGGCCATGGTTGAGAGCTGTGATAGACTATTTCTCTTACTTCAATCCCAGTCTCTTCCCATGTCTCTCGCCTCACAGCCTCTTCTAAGCTTTCCCCTGGCTATCAAAATCATCATTTATAACAATAATAACATACAACAGAGATGGCTTAGCAGTGTATCTATCATACCTCAATAAATCCAGCTAAACAACTCCACATTCTCGGCACAAACCTAGCTTGTCTACTCAAAAGCGCACGATCATTCTCTCGATCAATAACCAACATTATAACCACCGGGTCAACCCGGGGATAAACCCTCTTTCCACAAGCCTCGTTTGAGCATTGTTTTCTTCTCCCAGCTTCCTTTGGAACAGTTAAACCTCCACAAGCTCCATAAAAGTGTGACACTTTATGCCACTCAAGCAATGCTCTCATCTGTCATTTTATAATAATAACACATAGTCATAGTTACGTAACTTACGTATATAAAGTAAGAGACTTTAAAGAAGCTTAAGCTAACAACATACATCTCCTGCAATAGCTAACTCATCCATAGCTTGTTGATCCTCCCAATCAGCAGTCACCATTAATGTCCTAACCTCAACGAAACAGAGCTTCTTACTTCCCAACTCCAAAACGACGCCGTGTTCTTGTTCAGAAGACAAATCAACTGCCCAATACACTAAATCTTCATCCTCTTTGTGTCCTAAATACACAAGCGAGTTCTCATCGAGATTCGGTAACAGAGACTTGCAATCGGATAAGGTGATCCATCCGAGATGCCAAAGAGGCGTCGTGATGCAGCAGCGACGCCAAGATATGGTGAATCGAGAGGCACTGTGTTACACGCGCCTCCACGAGGCATCTCTGGAAGCGGAAGCGCTCCGTCTAGAGAATACCGAGCTCCAATCTTTGAACCTCCACCTCAAGAAAGAGCTAGACCAGCTCATGCAATCCTCTCTCCGAAACCGCCTCAGCTATGACAGGGCTCCGCTTCGCAATCTTTCCGTCTGAGAGAAAGGGAATAACGAGAATGTATAGCTTGCTTTTAGTTTAATTAACTAGGAATAAAATAGTATTTTTCCATTAAAATTTTAAAGGTAAAAATAATTAGTGTAAAGTTGAAAATGTGTATAAGGAAAGTGGTATTCTTCGCAAATTCTCATTTTATTTTCAATTTTATATGCATATATATTTATTTTAGATCATTAATAGTATATATCTTTAATTTAAATTTTATTACAAATAAATATTAATTCATTTTAATTTATAAAATAAAAATACAATTTCTATAATGTTTATATATACATAATTCATACATAATTAAATTATTACAATAACGAATATATATAACATAATTTAATTACAACTATTTTATAAATTATAAACTAAAATAATTACATATGCATGATAACATATATTTATACAGTTTACAACATATTTCAGTTTATTTATGGAAGATATTAAAATAAAATATATTAGAAGCATAAATATTTTTTATATTTAACATAATAGCTAAATTATCATAACATATAATTTAGTATATTTCATTTAAAAGAAAATATTAAATTTAGTGGACATTAATATTATTTGATTATATAGTATATTGAATTAATATATTATGATTTACAGTTACAGGTTTCTGCATCTTATTTCATAAAAATGTAAATATTTATCAAGTATGAGACGGGTTGAACGCCATATAATTAATTTATATTATAATAAATAATTATTTAATTTATAATAAAATATACTTGAATAATATAAGAAATAAAAAATAAAATTACATTATAAGTACGGATCTTGTTAGAATATAACAGACCGGTTTTGATTCTAATTTGTATCACATCCTAAAATCTATAAAGTAACCATATATCGTTTGGATTTGGAATATATTAGTTTGGTTCAGATATATCCGAAATCAAGTCCCATATTTAAAAGCAAAACATAAGATAAGAAGTAAATACTTATTTATATAAAATTGAATATTTAAAACATTTAAGTTAAATTTAAATACTTATTCTAGACCATCACAAAATAAATATAAAATTGAATATTTAAGTACATATATATGTTTCAAATATTTATACTTATGATTAATTTGAACATTTGGATCGGTTTTTAAGTTTTCCGGATTTTCAGTTTTTTTGGGTTACCCCGTTCAAGTTTTGCTAATAACACTTCGGATATGAATATGGTTTGTACCACCCTAAGAGACCAATTTTCTTTTTTTGCATTTTGGACCAAATACAAATCGAATTGTTAGTTTGTGTTTAATTCAGACTTTGGATTACAAATTTTATACTTAAACCTATTTTAAATATAGACAAAACGATTATATAAAGTTTTCATCAAAAACTTATTCCGCGTTTGAAAGCGCGGATTAAAATATAGTTTATATTTATTTTAGATCATTAATAGTATATATTTTTAATTTTAATTATATATTTTTAAATATTTATCAACTATTTCAAATAAAATAACTTATGATTTACATGTTGTAAATAATGAATTGCTTAAAACCATATTTTTGTTACTTTTTCTTATATAATTATCTTATTGTATTTGTATTTAGTTGTCAAACAAATTAATATGTGCATGAAAGAAAGATATTTGAAAAATATTTTGTATTTAAGATATGTTAAATTTTTACCCGTCCTTCCAAACTGAATTTTCTTTTATTAATATTTTTATGTTTATTATTTTTCATTTTATATCACTGTATAGAAATTTTTTTAAAAATATGTTAATGTTTATACATGTATTGTAGTTAGTCAGCATATTATATTTTCAATATAATTATTTTATATTTATGAAAATAAACTTTATAACTATATCAAATTAATATAATTTTATAATATGTACTTCAATATAAAAATATATTTTAACATGATTGATTATTATGATTATAAAATAGAAAAAAAATAAGATAAAATTTCATTGTTAATTTTCTAACAGTTCTATATATATTAATGCATATATCAAATTAATATAATTTTATAATATGTACTTCAATACAAAAAGTTATTTTAACATGATTGATTATTATGATTATAAAATAAATAAAAGTAGGATAAAATTTCATTTTTAATTTTATAAACAACAGTTCTATATATTAATGCATAATAATAGTCCATTTTAAATTAAAAAATAGTGAAATTATTTACATACACTTTTTGAAAATTAAGATATTATTATAATATTTAGATCAAGATAATAATTTTCTTTTAATATGATTAATTGCGATTATATAATAGATAAAAATAGTTTATAATATTTATTTTTCATTTGTAAAATGATAACTGAATATATTAATGTATAATAATATTTCAAAATTAATCATAAAATTATTGCAAATATTTATATATATAAATTAAGATCTTGTTAAAATCTTTTTAACCAAATTTTTCAAAATTTGAATATATGTATATATAATTATATTTTAAATAAAAAGATATCAAAAGATATTGTGATTAATGTATTTCAAAGATTCTATATATTATAAATTTTTGTTTAAAATACATTTAAAAAAGAAAGATTAAGAGTGATCCAACTTAAAAAATCACACATGAAATGAGATTATGATTTCTATTTTCATAGAATAGATGTAATTCATGTGTTTTGAACGGTAAAGTAAGGGTTAAATGACCCGACCCGAAGTGCACATGCTTAGTTCTAGTCTTCTAGATGCATAATCGAAACTTGCAAGGAATTTCCCCTATATGCAGCAAGACACATGAAGAAATAAAAATGACGGTAACTTTTCTGTGTTACATATCTTAGTTGAAAGGTTTCAGCTAAACCAAAATGATAACCCGGTTTATTATTCTTCCGGTAAATATATGAACAATTCACAGCCGCCACTGAAAATTGCTTTCTGGGTTTGCAAAATCTTCACCATGTACGCTGCTAAAATGAGGCATCTCCCAAGTTAATGTTTCAGGCAGTATCTTGATGTCAGTTTGTCTAAGACCTCTGCATATTCCATTGGAGTCGCTTTACTGCAGAATACATCCTCCCATATCTTCAAAAGCTCTGAATCCAAAGAAATCAGTTAAAGTAAAACTACAACTACATTCCAATGTAAGCTCATTTTCAGTCAGATTAAAGATCGTTGACATGGCATTAAACTGATAAAGGGAGTACCATTTTTCTCCGTTGAGGTAAGGCACATGACGATCATGTTGAATCGAGGAACCTTTGTTAGGTTCTCAATGTATTGAACAGCCAAATCCATATCGTCACTGAAACATGCAAGAAACCATAAGCACCAAATGTTTACCAGAATTTTGGTGAACCGAGAATGCATAATGGTCGGTTTACTCACTTGAAAAATGAGGCTACACACTTGATTATGTCAAAAAAAACAGAAGAAGTCAAAGCGTTCTTGAAAATATGAGGTAAAGAGCTTGGAGTCGTAACCTGATAAAACATTTACAAACCCGATGAATGGCGCTGTCATTTAAGGATTTAACAAATTAGTTTTTGCAAACCTTTAACAACTGGGTTTGTAATGCACGGTTGCCTGAGAAACTCCGCCAAGAGTTCTCAAATTCGTAAGCAGATTTAGGAGCTTCAATGTTTTTAGAAACTTCAGCCATTGCAAGTGACGCTGCACGAGCAGCAAGCTCTTGCACTGATTGCTTTAGTTCCACCTTTCTAGAAACCTGGCTTCCCTAGAATGAGGAAGGCATTGCAGCATCAGACAGGATTTTTTTTTTACTACATCAACTTGTATAACCATAACTTAATTGCAAATACTCACCGTTCGAGACAGCTGACTACCATTAATGTCAGAATAGTTTGCCTCCTTTTCATAACTGTCACTTTTAAGCGTCAGCTTCTTGATGTCTACCGGTTCTGTGATAGCTGAAATTTTCTTGGAAACTTCATTCTTTCTCTCCTGAAGATGTCACCAGTTTTCGTGACAGGTTTTATGAGACAAGCTCTCAAAAATTACATGAAGATAAAACTTCTGTGTTGATAATATCACACAAACTTCACTACTGAAACTAGTTCTACACCGACCTATTGGATGTACATGTTTGAACTGAATATATATCTAACAAAGTAGCTTTGGTATATACCTCAAATTGTACACTTTCGATGAACTTCTTTCCCGGAATTTCATTGGCCCCTGGGGTCTTCATCTTGATTTCCGCATTTGGCATTTTTGCCTTCTTTTCTAAACCGGCTGTTTTGAGCAATTCTTCTGCAGTGCTTTGCATTGCTCCAGAGGCCCTCTCAATGATTTCCTTCTCAGTATTCAAAAAAGTTGAAACTTTCAGTGATGCATATAAACTTTATCTGGTAAATGGAGTATGTCAAAAATATTACTTTCTCAAGCAAAGATTTGATGTCGGCATACTGCTTCTTAAGTTCCTGGCTTTCAGGTTGTAATCTTAAAGCAAACTCAGCATCTGCAATAACAGCAACACTTTATAAAGACATTGTATGTATCTTTAACAGAAAAGAAATAGTATATAGTTCCGTGAGATACCTTCTATGGCTTCTTTAATCATGCCGAGTTGTTTTCTTGCTGTTGCTCGGCGTGAGCATGCCTTTATGTATCGATCATCAAGATTTAACGCTTCTGTGCAGTCTGCTTCAGCCTCTCGATATCTAACGTAACCAAACACTAGAGCCTCAAGAAGTCATAAGCAAAGCAAAAAAAGATAAAGAAGTTTACCTTTTGATTTTAAGGTAAGCCATAGCCCGATTTGCAAAAGCCACGGCATTTGGTGATAGAGCAATACTCCGAGAGTAACAGTCGATGGCTTCAT
Organism: Eruca vesicaria subsp. sativa; assembly: GCA_932364175.1. Classification (NCBI taxonomy): domain Eukaryota; kingdom Viridiplantae; phylum Streptophyta; class Magnoliopsida; order Brassicales; family Brassicaceae; genus Eruca; species Eruca vesicaria. Next base: position 108,069 of record CAKOAT010059711.1, on the reverse strand, counting down.
TGAACTTCTTCTGCTTGAAATATTCATTCCCCTGAATTTTGAGAGGGAGAAACATTATCAAGTATTCATCACCGAGAGGAATCATATCAAATAGCTAAGTATAAGCTTGACGAGAAGTAATACCTGCTCCTTCTCTGAGTTAGCATCGAACTGTGTATCATGATGGTCCACGAAACCACTTGACAAATGACTCATTGGACCGTACCTTTTCACAAAGTCATATTGCTTTGACCCACTACTCTGAAATGTTTCAATAACAAGAAATGAGTTTAAGAGTAAGCTGAACAATTATCAGCAGGGAAAATCAACGAACTAGATGGTTCTGAAGAGAGAAGAACGAACAAGGTTGGAGGAAGTAGATGGTTGGTGTTTCATTTTCTTGTCTTTATCCTTCAATGAAAGTTCCCAGTCCTGCATGTCATTCAAAAATCCCTGGAAATCCTGGGAATATTTTGAAAACCCAAGAACGAAAAAGTAAAGATCTAATTCGTTCACACTAGTCTTACTCATGAAGTCCAGAAGCTAAGTGGAATAGTTTCAAACTTTTAATCTCAATCTTCAAGTAAAATCCGACGAGTTGAATAGAGATAGTAACCTGAGCTTGATCGCGGCCGTGTTTGTTCGGTGACCTAGCCATTACTGAGATTCTCCGGCAAGAGACGATTGTTCTGGAACAAGATTGACTTTCAATTTTGTAATTTTAAGTTGAAAATAACATCGTCTTGGGCCTTATGTTATTGGGCTGATTTATAACCTGTCAATTAGCGGGTCAGGCCCAAATTCAAATTGTTTCTTGAGGAAAGGGAAACCGCAAGATGCTTAATCAAAATCAAAAGCTTTCAGATCTTATTCAAGAACACAACTTCTCTCTCTCGCTTACTACGAAAAAGATGACTGTAAGTCCGACCAATCTCTAATCTCCCTTACTGTGTTTTGCGTCTGATTCTTCTCGGTTTGATTTTCTTTTTTATCGATTAACGGTGGTTAAATTCTTCTTCGATTTTGGTTTTTGTTTTTCCAGTTTACCATTCCAATTGATAACGGAGATGCCTTGAAGAACGCAGAAGCCGATTCACAAAGAACACTGTAAAACTTCTCTCTCTTCTTACATAAGCTTGTCGATTTCTGAGTGGGATTTTAGTTTTTCAGTTTTAGGGTTTGATTTTGAAATTTTTGATAGGTACCCATATGTCACTGGAACTTCAATTGTTGCAATCAAGTACAAAGATGGGGTTTTGATGGCTTCCGACATGGGAGGTTTGTTTCCTTTCCTTAGTTTCTACTTGTTGTTGCGTATCACTGTCTTATTGGGTTATTCGTACTTATAATTTCTTGCTTATTTTGGTAAAGCAACTGAGTTTATGCTTCTTAGTTTGTCAGAAGTGCTTAATCGCTTGCAGTGTTTTTTTTTTTGTTTTTGCCTCTTCTTTGTGTTTATTTTGATAAGAGCTATTTCTTTTGGGTGAACTAGATCATGTGTTCCAGCTTTGTAGTGATTGGCTTGGATTCTTAGTGGAGTTGATAAGCTTTTAATTGACAGTAATTTGTTTTCTTAGTAACTAGTCTCCCTATAATGCTCCTTGTGTATACATTAATGGACTG
>CAKOAT010059711.1:92752-106367 GCA_932364175.1 Eruca vesicaria subsp. sativa | reverse complement strand
GGCTACTGTTCCTCAGATGTTTATGTGTTTTTTCTTATCACTTTGCAAGATTTAGATATGATGTTATTTCTATCTTTATCTATATTCCTTGAAATAGTTTGATTTTTACTATTTCAACCCACTCGCATTATGTAAGTGCTACTATTTGTCCTTAGGCTCATGATATTATCTATGTAATCACTTTCAACTTTTGCGAACCCGCAGGTTCATATGGATCCACCTTAAGATACAAGAACATTGAGAGAATGAAGGCTATTGGTAAGCATTCTCTTCTTGGTGCCAGTGGCGAAATCAGCGACTTTCAGGAGATTCTTCGTTATCTTGATGAGCTCGTGTAAGAATCTGATTGATTCAGCTTCTTCTTTACTCTCTTTTCTTCTTGTCAAACACTCATACCTGATTTGCTCTCGTGTACAGTCTGAATGATAACATGTGGGATGATGGTAACTCTTTGGGACCAAAAGAGGTGCACAACTATCTGACTCGTGTCATGTACAACCGTCGCAACAAGTTTAATCCTCTGTGGAACACTCTCGTCCTTGGAGGTGTCAAAAATGGGGAAAGTTACCTAGGCATGGTATGTCTCAAGACTTTCCAGTCACATATTGTCTTCTTAAGAGTTTGTATACTCATTTTGGATCTGTATGATTCTCTCTAGGTGTCAATGATTGGTGTTAGTTTCGAGGACAATCATGTTGCCACCGGATTTGGAAACCATCTCGCTAGGCCAATTCTTCGTGATGAGTGGCATGCAGATCTGAGCTTTGAAGAAGGTGTCAAACTCCTTGAGAAATGTATGCGTGTGCTTCTGTACCGTGACAGATCTGCTATTAACAAGCTTCAGGTTTGTCATTAATATCATTATTTTTTGTTATTTCATCAACAAGCTTCGGAATTAATCTTTATTATTAAGTTTTGGTTGAAACTCTTCGTTTGAAATGCATTGTGACTTTTTTCAGATAGCGAAGATCACAGAAGAAGGCGTGACGGTTTCTCAGCCATACTCATTGAAGACATTCTGGGAATTCAAAGCGTTCAACAACCCAACTGCCGGTGCTGAAGGCTCCTGGTAAGAAGCCTAATCAACCATACTGCGTGGAGATCTTTCAAGAAGGCTCTCTATTTTATTTTATTTTGTGTGATGTTAAATTACTATGTACTCTAGTGGATTTCCCAGCAACGAATGTGGTTTTTCCATGAAATTTCGGAGTTTAAGATCGATGGAAAGTTTATGGATATTTCTTGAGATCTTTGGACTAGTAAAACTAAAAAAATTCTTCGAATATTTGTTAGTTTGTGTAGCAATCACGAGAATCTATTAGTCATATTTTTATTAAAGTTATTGGACCATTTTATTAGTAATTTTATTATAGAGTAATTAACTAAAATAGCACTTACGAAGTTTTTGTCTTAAACATGGTACCAAAACATGGTACCAGGAAGAGAAATCACAAAAATGACATTTTTTTTTCTTAATACTTTGATTGGAAAAGTTCAAGATGATACAAAAGTAGAATGAAAGGAGAGAAGATGAGATGTCATTAGACATCAAACAAAAATGGAAGGGACCTCACCAAATCTCCTTATTGTTGAGCTTCCAAAGCGAATAAGTGATGGAGCCAAACTAGAGCATTTCTAATAATGTACGACTGGTGATACAGATCACGAGTGACACTTAAATCACAATTGCCGCTGTAGCTTCATTGCGTTTAAGAAGAGCGTGATCCAAACTCCATGAATCTATCCTTGCTAGAAGAAAATAGATATTGTGGCGAATATGGCTGTAGCTATGGTGATCAGCAGGCTTTGTGAATACGTCATGTAGGCTCTCCGACGATGTCTCAAAAATAATGTTTGATAAATGTAAATTATTCAAACATTCAACCGCCCAAAAAAAAACCCACAAATCAGCCTCTGTTTTTGTGCGCATACAGAAATATGCTCGACGGCTATGCATGATTGTACACCCATTGTCATTACGTAAAATCCATGAAACACCACTTAGATGATTTGAATTTACCCAAGAGGATCCAACATTACATTTGAGGAAACCATATGGAGGTTTTTTCCATCGAACCAGTTCCGTATCGACATGACCCACTCCACCCGTCGTTCCTGTGAATGTATCAAACCATGTGGCTTCTTCTTCATAGGCTTTCTTAGCAATAAACGAAGATTCAATAACCTTGGTTTCAAAAATAAAAGCATTCCTAGCTTTCCAAATTTCCCACAGCGACCATGGAAAGATTTTCCTTGTATGCATATTCGTAGATGAGCTCTTACCAATCTTGAGTAGGTGCACAAAATTTAAAAAGGTGGAATTCCGAGAGAAACCTCCTAAGGGAATTGGAAAATTAGACATGACAGATACTCTCAGCACCATTGCCACAAACAGAGCATGTTGGGTCTAACGGAACACCCCGAGTAATCAAACGTTGCTTAACAGCTAACGCACCTGATAGAGCACGCCACATAAAATGTTTTATTTTTGGTGGAGCTTTGGTCTTCCACAAGTCTCTCCACAATTGTTTTTCAATAGGAAGGAGAGAGTGTCGTTGAGGTTGATCAAAATCCAACAAAGCCTCCAAGATCTTATACCCACTACGAGTCGAATATGATCCACTTGGTGTGAAACCCCATATCTCGAATCTTCAAGTACCAGTGATGATTCATAAGATAAGTAAAAAATGACATTTCTTAAAGGGTAAAATGTATTTTTTGCTCTTGTGTTATAATTCATAAAATAAGTAAAAAAAAAAACACATCGCGTTCCCCTTCTCTCTTTTGCAAAACATTATACTCACCGGCGAATCGTTGCCTCCATCATCTCCGGCGAAGAAGACTAACTTCATTTATTTCTGAAGAAGCAGATGAAGATTCGAACTCTATCAAATCGTGTTCATTCTCTCTCGAATCGTGTTTCTCTTCTCTCGAATTGTTTTCCTCTTCTTTTGACACCGAAGTCTCCATTAAGACGCCGCATGAGAAAAATCGCATTGAACCAACACCGTCACACTCTTTACTCTCAAAATCGGACATAAATACCATTGGAAACAAATCACGATGTAAGTTTTTGAAATTAGAATTTTTGATTTAAAATTTGAGGATTTCGAAATTAGGGCCTTTGATTTTGATTTCTACTTTACATATTCATCTGTTGTTTGTTCAACTCTATTGAATGCTGAGTTTGATTTGTTTAGCTTAGCTTTCCTAGTTGAAATATTAGGTACTCTTTGTAACTGAAGAGAATAACTATTGACCTGGGAAGCTTGCCTTTGTTTTCGAGAGAAGCAAATGTCCTTGAAAGTTGTTGGAGCTCAAATCAAAGGTTTTTAAAAAATTGGGGAAACACAAAGTTGTTAAAGCTAAAATCTTCTCCTGACAGAAACCATCTCCAGAGCTTTGTCTCTTTGAGCTATTTTTTTTCTCACTTCCGGAAGGGTTTGTATTGTTTTAAGACTTCCTGAAATTTGGATTTTTAACAAATGTACAAATAAAAGTTTGTCTCTTGGTGCTTGTTGTAATGCATTTATACATATTCATTGGTTGCGTATTTGCATCTATTGAATGTGTTCAGCAAAATATTGCTTATGACATTGTTAGTCTTTTGTTACTGGTGCTTGTGAAACTGTTTGTGTTTATAAAATTTACAGGAATAGTTTGTGTATTTTCAGAAAAACCTTCCAAAAACTCGGAAAATTTTGAAACTTTTTTTCCTTGGTGTCTTGTTCTGATTATGCATGTTGATATCTTTGATAGGCTCTCGAAATTGCTTAGAGTATCTTGTTGCTCGTGCTTGTGAAGTTGTCTAGTGTTTATAAAAAATTCAGGAAGCATTTGTGTAGTTTCAGGAAAGCATTCCAAAATAGTTTGAAATTTTGAAACTTTTTTCGCTTGGTGTCGTGTTCTGCTTAGGCATGTTGATATCTTTGATAGGCTCTTCAATTTTCTTATGAGTCTCTTTTTGCTTGTTGTGAAACTGCCTAGTGCTAATAAAGTTTTCAGGAAGAATTTGTCTAGTTTCAGGAAAGCCTTCCATAAACTCAAAAATTTTGAAACTTTTTTTCCTTGGTGTCTTGTTCTATTTAGGCATATTGATATCTTTGATAGGCTCTTAAATTTGTTTATTAGTCTCTTATTGCTCATGCTTGTGAAGCTGTCTAGTGTTTATAAAAAAATCAGGAAGCATTTGTGTAGTTTCAGGAAAGCCTTCCAGAATAGTTTAAAATTTTTTTTTCTCTTGTTTACGCAAGACAGAAACAAGATGGGAGATTCATCACCATCAAAATTAGCACTGCTTGAGCTTAGGTATCCGATTGGTTTAGAGCCAAAAGAAAAATCGGCAAACAACCAACATTCATACTCAACTTATATCTCGATCGTTGAGAGAATTCTAACAGAAGATGATATGATAAGAATTTGAAGGTCTTTCATGGGACCTATACCGAGGCTCAGTGAGAATGGGATGAAATTATCAACAAAAACGGTCTATGCCATTCTCGCAAGGATCTTTGTTACTGTCAAAGAGAATGAAGCATGGTTCCATTTCGGTGCTCAGCCTATGAGATTCTCTATTAGAGAATTCTACATGGTGACTGGGTTGAAATGTAGTGGTGAAGGAGAAGGACCACGAAAGGAAACCGAGAGATATAAGTGGGACTTGCTAAAGGGGGGGGTATTCATAACTTAAGGGACATGGTGAACCAGCTCAAAAAGACAAGAAGATATGCTTCTGATGAGAGAATATGTCTGGCAAAACTCCTCCTGGTTGAGAGAATATTGCTGAGGAAGAACAACACGGAGAATTTCCCTTTGGAGTATGTGAAAAAGCGCATGATATAACATATCTATGGGAAAGAGAGGCTTACACCGTGCTCCTGAAGTAAATTCAAAACGCTGTCAACAATCACTTGGAGGAGACTTCAAAGTTTGAGTTGCAGGGATATCCACTAGTATTCCCTCTTTGGATACTAGAGTCTATCCCTTTGCCCCGGGATACGTTCAGTGTCTCTTACCGCCTCTTGAGGTTCCTGGACCGGTTTACTTGTGTGAGTATTACACTACTGTATACCAACCATCACTTGAACGGATTTTGCAGTTTGAAGGTGACACTAAGGTAAGCTTTTACAATGATCTTGTTTTGTATATGTTTACCTTCTTCTTTTCAAAAGCTTATTTTTATTGGTTTTTCTTTTAAAATTTTTCAGCTGAAGGTCAAATGCATCCTTCCTCCTATTCCTCATGATCCAAAGGATGATGTCTCCATGGAAGACAAACATAGTGACGAGCTGGAGTCCTTGAAAGATGTATCCAAGAAAGGGTATAAGTTTGAAGCCTAAGATTGGAGAAATAGGTGTGTAGACACATTGAACACACTGGATGCTCTTGTTCAAATGCTGGGAAATGAGGAGACTAGTCAATCTTCAAATTCGATTGAGGAGGATTCACCAAATACCAAACTAAACAAGATCATTGAGGTAATGGAGGAGAATGTCAAGAGCAGGAAGGATCGAATGTTATTACTGGAAAAAAGAGAACATGGAGCTTAAAGCACGTGTGTCAGAGTTGGAAGGAAACCTGAATGTTGCTCCACACACTCAGACTCAAGTTTCTCCCGCTAATGTGACACAACAGGTAAATTCTCAAAAAAAAATCTTGTTTTACATTTGGACTTTTCAAGTAATATTTGGAAACTCTTGTACATAATCTTGAATGCCTTCCTGATTTTTGCAGGATGACACGCATCCATCGAGTGGGACACCTGTATCTCCAATGCCTCAACAGTCTGGGGCTGAAAATTTATCTCCGTATGTGACACGAAAGGTACGTGCTCAATAAACCATTGTTAGTTTTGAAATATTGATTGGAAGGTCTTGTAAATTTTCTTGAATGCCTTCCTGATTTTTGCAGAATGACACAGAGCCATCCAGTGAGAAACCTGTATCTCCAATGTCTCAACAGCCTGGGACTGAAGATTTCTCTCCTAATGTAACATGAGAGGTACGTACTCAATAAAATATTCTTGAGTTTTGAAATATTGATTGGAAGCTCTTGTACATTTTCTTGAAAGCCTTCTTGATTTTTTGCAGGAGATAATGAATGAATCACCTGCATCTCCAAAGTCTCAACAAATTGAGACTCAAATACAACACGTATGTTCTCAGTGATATTGTTTTGTAATTTGAGTTTCGAAATAATGATTGGAAGCTCTTGTACATGTTCTTGAATGCCTTATTAGTTTTTGCAGTTTGAGAGAGATCAATCGAATGATCTTGCAAAACAGGTATATGTGCTCAAAAGATATTGTTTTGCATTTGGAGTTTACATGTAGTTTTGTAAGTGTTCCAATCTTAATTTAGTGGATTGTTGCATATAAAGGACTTTCTGATTGTTGCAGAAAGAGACATAGCAATCAAATCCTAATCAAGTAGAAGAAAGTCCTAATCTACAAACATATTCTTTGACATTGTTTTTACATTTTGGAGTTTTGAAATAATGTTTGGAAGCTTTAGTACATATTTTGGTTGACCTTCCTGATTTTTTGCAGATTGTGAAAGAGCCATCGGACACACTTGTCCTTGATACTCAAGTTTTCACTCCTAATCTGACACAACATGTATGTGCTCAATGATATTGTTTTACATTTGAATTTTACAATTAGCTTTGGGAGATTTCTTTTTTTTTTTGCATATATAGGCCTTTCTGATTTCTGGCAGGAAGAAACAGATGATGAGTTAAAACCGGATGATGAGGTAATATTTACTCTGGAAGTTATATTTGAATGTATTCATGATGACCTTCCTGATACTTTTTTTTTGCAGATTGTGAGAGAGACATTATCTAGTGAGTCACCTGCCGCTCATACTCAAGTTTTGCAGAAAGAAATATAGGTAATGAATGAGACACCTGACTCTCCAATAGCTCAACAGAATATTGAGACACCAATTCTTACTCCAATTCAGAAGCAGCAGGTACATGCTCAAAAAAATCTTTTTAAAATATTTTTTGGAAGTTCTTGTATGTGTTCATGATCCCGTTCCTTACTTTTCTTTATTTTGTAGGTGGTAACCGAGGGAACGTATGAGGCTACAGAGCCTTTGGCTGAGATCATTTCAGCAAACAATAAAAAGGTAAAGCATAACAACTCTTTTCATAACTACAACTTAAATTTTAAATCGTAGAAACTCCTTCATAAAAAAATAACTTTTTTATTTTATCATCATTGCATGAGGATACACATGTTGTCCATAACACACCTTTCTCTTAACTAATTTCACTACTTCTTGAACAATATAAGAATGTTTTGGTAAGAAGAAATATTTAAAATCTTTTTGAAATATTTTTCTATTCAACTAACTCTTACAATTTCCTCTTGTCTTATAGTCTGAGACAGAAACTGTGACACAATATTTTCAGTAGTTGAGAGAGAGCCATTGGATGAGACGCCATCAAAGCATAATCAAGCAGAAGAAAATCTCCAGGATACTACAAAACCTACAACTGAGATAATTTCCACACATGTTTCGAAAACACAACCTCTTACTTAGCAAGCACATCATCTCCAGACAAGTGCTATAGATTTTTCAGAAACAAAGAAGGTATGCATCGAGTATAATAATCTTTATTTAATATTCGACCAAGATGAGATAGCTGATGTTAATGAATCTACATTTTCATAGGCTGAAGAAAGTAAACTTCCAACTCTTTTTGAAAACGGGGCAGATGTGGAGATTGCGTCTAGTGATGACACTACTTGTCGAATCTGGTATCCAAGAAATGTAGTTGCTACAAATCTGTGTGATGGGGTAGAGAAGGTGACAATTGAGTGCTCTACACTGTTTGCAGACCAAAAGAGAGTTACGGTAACTGGGGACAAAATTCGTCCTACGCCACCCCCTGATGACAGAGAAAAAAGGTTTAAAATGATGGATAACGTAGAGGTGTTTTACAGTCAAGGCTGGGGAAGTGGACAAGTCAAAATGGTTCTGGGTGAGAAGAAATTTTTTGTCTATCTCAATGGTTCGATGGAAACACTTGAGTTCAAAGTTTCAGATTTGCGAATTCATAGAGAATGGATAGATGGAGGATGGAAGCTGGTAGATAAGGTAAATCATATGGCTTAGATAGATAACTTGAATTATAATTCACCTGCATTGTTTGATATATATACGTTTTATTTTTCGTTTCCAGATCCCAGCAGATTACTTCAAAAGAGTACTAGAGACGCAAAATCAGAATCCTAGTCAAGAAGATCATGTAGCAGAGGTATGAAATCAAAACATAGTATAATCCTTGTTATTTTAGGAATGAGTTCATGAATAAAAGATAGTTGGTTACTTGTTTTGTTTGCTTATGGGATTGCTAGTTCTTGTGAAACTGTGTATTTTCTTAAAAAATTTAAGGAATAATTTGTTTAGCTTCAAAATGATTTCTAGAAAATCGTTTGGTTTAGTTTCATGAATGGTTTACACATGTTCTTGCTTGTGGTTGTGAAACTGTGCATTTAAAAAGAAATATTCAGAAAGGATTTGTTTAGTTTCAGGAATGGTTTCCAGAAAAACCGATGGTAACAATCTTGATAATTTTTTTGCTTAGTGTCTATTGTTATTGTTTGATTAAAGGAGAAGCCTGATAAGAAAAGGAAAGTTGCTGGCTCATCACAAGAATCATGAATGGATAATGTTTTACTAAGACAAAGCGACAGGGTGGTCAAACGATCTAGAGATACAAAAACTCCTTTCAAGTCTGATCGAAATCCGTCTTTAACTGTAACACCTGAGATTATACCTGCACTTGATCCGTTTTTAACTACTGCAGTTCATAAGCTACCAAGGTTTCAAAATTGGATAACATTAAAGAGCGACATTCATGAAACATAAGCATGTTTCTGGCCTTGTCTATATATTCTTATATTTATGTATAAGAAGTTTTAGTAATTACTTTTGATCTTTAATCGACTAGAGGTTCATATCAATCAATGATAAAACAAGAGGGAAACGTTTCTTTCGCTGCATCGAACATGAAAAAATGGTTTTCACAAAGAGGTAATTTGTTAAAAATATACTTCATACTCTGAATAATTCTTTGACAATTTGTATTTGGTTTTTTCTTGCAGAACATTGAAGAAGTGTTTACAATCCTAAATTGCACAAGAAATGAGAATGCTCCTTGGTTCCACAATTACAAGATTCCAAAGGCGTGCTTCTTACCTATGGGGTTTTTCTATTCCTTGTTACATGATGTGGTTTACAACAAAAAACAGGTAAAAGGTGAAAAGATATTTATGATTTTTTTAAAGAAATTGTGAAAGGGGAAATATATCCAAAGAAGAAATGGGGGGGGGGGGGGAGATGTTGAAGTTGTCTATGGTATTATTCTGGAAAAATAAGCAATCACTGGATTGGGATGGAAATATAGTTGAAGAAGAGAACAATTACACTCTTCGATTGTCTCCAAACCGAAAACAACGACATCGATATTTCTCAAGTGAAACAGTTGGCAGGTAAAACACATTTTTTATTTTGATGTATTCAACTGATTCTTGGTTTGAAAATATTCAACTGATTCTATCTTGATATCGGTTTTTGAATATGGCAGTATTTATTTATGCTCTGCTGTTGGAATCTTTTGGTGAAGAGGTTAATAAAAAGAAGGTGATATCATTTGAAGTTGAGCAGGCACAAGGTTTACCCAAGACAAAATTTCATTACATGTGTGGGATCGTTCTTATCAAGATTCTGGAGTGTCACTCAATAAAAATAGGGGATATGTCAAAGATTAATGATGCTAATGCACATGAACTAAGGAGAAGCTTGTCTTGTGAGATCTTCAACCAGTTTGTGGATGAAAACTTTAGAAAATGAGAAAGATGCACGAAAAAATTTATTGTTTAGTTACGACTCTGTTTTTCAAAATAAATCTTTTCATGAATGTTGATTTGGTTATGTTATTGAACTTTTTTTGCAGATGGTGTTGAAGTTACATAAGAAAGATTGCAAGGATATCAATTATTTTCTGGTGAGTCTATTTCCTTACCCTTATTGTATTCTCTGTTTGGTTTCAAAAACTTTGTGTCTTTGAATTAAGTTGAGAATATATGGTTTTAGTGAAAGAATGACCTTCTGCTCTTGATTTTTGGAAAACTTTTTTATTGTTAGTGCATGTTTTGCTTTATACACTAGTTCCACATAAAACGTCGGAACGCATTTAGAGATTTCTGGATGGATTTCCAGAAATAATTGAACTAAAAAAAGTGTTCATATTTGTAAGATAGTTTAAACTTAAAAGATGAAATGAGGTTAAGGACTAAGATTGAGATTTAATGAGGTAAGCTTCAAATTGTGATGTTTTCAGAAAAAAAAAAGAATTTTTTTTTTGAACCAACCACGGGTCGAAACCGGAGGGATAGTGTGAGAATATGCAAGTTTAGCCGTTAGGGAGAGGAAAATCATATGTTAATTGTCAACACATAATTGACTTTAACTCCTTGTGTATCATAAAATGTAGGAAGGCATTTCGAGATTTTTGGATGGGTTTCCAAAAATAATTGAAATAAAAAAGTGTTCCAATTTGTAAGAAAGTTTAAACTTAAAAAATGAAATGAGGTTAAGGACTAATTATTGGGATTTAATGAGGTAAGTTTCAAATTATGATGTTTTCAGAAAAAAATGTTTTTTTTTTGAACCAACTACGGGTCGAATCCGGAGGGAGAGTGTGAGAGTATGCAAGTTTAGTCGCTAGGCCAAGGAGAATCATCTGTTGATTGTCAACATAATTGACTTTAACTCTTTCTTGTGTATCATAAAATGTAGAAAGACATTTCGAGTTTTCTGGATGGGTTTCCAGAAATAATTGAACTAAAAAAGTGTTCCTATTTGTAGGAAAATTCAAACTTAAAAAATGAAATGAGGTTAAGGACTACGGATTGAGATTTAATGAAGTAAGTTTCAAATTGTGATGTTTTCAGAATATTTTTTTTTTGAACCAACCATGGGTCGAACCCGGAGGGAGAGTGTGAGAGTATGCAAGTTTAGCCGCTAGGCCGAGGACATTCATCTGTTAACTAGAATAAGACATGCGCCTTGCGCAGGGTAAATATATGTAATTAAAATATAAAATTTTGGTATTGACAAATTAAAAATTTACATATGATTGTTTTATATGTATTTGAAATTTTAGAATTTTGGAATTTTTATATAATTATCTATATGTAGGATCAAAAACAATTGTAATTAGAACTGTAGATCAAAACTTAGAATTTAATGGACCCGGCTTCATATATCTTTTCACTTTTCAGCGTTCGAGTGATGGAAAATAAACGGAGTGTCACTGAGCTTGATTGGTAGAGTATTAACAAGTTCTCTAATGCTTTCTTAAGAAGAAGTTGGTAAAATATTTGTATTTAAAATATATAAGTTTCAAAACTAATTTAATATAATTTATTTATTTGTCTAATAATATTAGAAAATTATATTTTTTACAATTTTTTTAAAAATTTTTTATTAAAAAATAAGTTAAATTTTATATTATTTTTTAAAATAATATTTAAAGTTTTTCAAATACAAATAAACAATTTAAAATTAGTTATGGTCATGATTTAACATAACCATAATGATTTAAAAAAAATTTAAAATTAACAAATTATAAATTAACTCAGTTTTATATCATGTTTTAGCAATTTAAAAACTAATTATAGTTATGAGAAGTTTACGTTCACGTGTCAATCCTATTATCTTCAATTTTTTCTCTTGTTTTTTTTTATATTTTGGTTATTACTCGATATAAATATTTATTTTGAAGTTTATTCTCATTTTGTTTTTTTTTTTTGTTTTGACATGGAATTTAGAAAATACTTAAGATTTAAAATAATTAAAGAGATAGATACTTAGGTTAAGATCTGCACTTTATGCACAATAAATATTTTATATTTTATATTTTATATTTATTTTATATTTTTCTGCATATTATAAATAATAAAATAATAAATATATATATATATATTAAATAACTAAGAAATCAGTTACTATTATGTAATAAATTGGCATATGCATATAAATTTGACTATCATTCTTGTTTATTCGCAATTAGGGTAAATAAATCAAAATAATCAATTTTATATATTGTATATGATATATAATTAAATTTAAATTATATAAACATATTAATATAGGACATTTTTAATATGGATATTTTTAAATGAGGTTTCTATTCATATGATTTATGATTATTTGAATATTTGTATAACAAAACTTTACACCAACGAATTTTTTTTTTAATTTGAGATGTTTAGTAGTTTCCATAATCATTTTTTAAAAAAATTACTTATTTGAAAATTAAAATATTAACTTTTCAATATATGTTCAATGCAAATATCAAAATATAAGTATGTATTTTCATACGATGTATAGTTTAATTAAAACGATATGAAGTATATATAAATTAAAATTATTCTTCATATGGTCTTATAATCATTATATTTTAATATAGAAAAAAAAATTAAAACCTTGATCCTAATATTTTATGTGAGACTTTTAACAGTTTTAGTAATTTATATTCATTTTAAAAAATTCGAAATACAATATACACAGAAAAAATCTAGATTTTTATTATATGATTAATGTAATTGTGTAATTTATTTTAATAATAAAGAAGTAAACAAAATGAGAAAAGTATACAAATTGTTATCAAATCTTTATTGTTTAAAATCATTAATTCTCATATATATATATATATTTTAATCACATTAGCTAATTTCGTAGGTTTTATTTAAGGAAAGCATGCGAAACAATAAATATTTGATATATGTGACCAACTATAGCCTACAAAATATTATATTGCTAGAGAGTATAAATTTTAGACTATACATTATATCACATGCTATAGAATCCTTGGAATTTTAAATAGAAACCAAAGAGATATGCCACATAGGATTGAGATTATCTTTAATTATTACAAACTTAAGGTTACAATTTTTTAAATGATTCTCAATTAATATATAGGGGATTTTCAACACATAATTGACTTTAACTCATTCTTGTCTATCATAAAATGTAGGAAGGCATTTTGAGTTTTCTGGATGGGTTTCCAGAAATAATTGAATGATATCAGAAAAATTAAAATTTTGTTTTGAGTCCAACACATATCGAACCCGGGGAAACAGAGTCCACCACATATCGAATATTTGTAATTTAGCCGCTAGGCTGAGGAGAATCATCTGTTAGTGAGCATCAAATAAACATACTTAAATCCAACTTATTTAGTATTAATGTAAGCATTTTACATCGTTTGGATAGGTTCCGAAAACCCCAACTCTCACTGTCTCTGCCTCTCGAATCTCTCGACATCTCCGGTTTTCTCTTCTCCGCCTCTCGAAATTCTATCGAGGTCAACGTCTCTCGAATCTCTATTGACGTCTCCGCCTTTCCATTTCTCTCGATCTTCATCTCTCTCAAGCTCTCTTTCGATCTCCGACAAAAACCCATCTCCAGAGATCTCTCTTTCTCTCTCGATCTCCGACGCAAGCTCTCTCTCTTCTCCGATGGAAACCCATCTCCAGAGCTCTCTCTCTCTCTCTCTCTCTCTCTCTCTCTCTCTCTCTCTCTCTCTCTCTCTCTCT